>VBSM01000813.1:9708127-9747913 GCA_008086735.1 Cheirogaleus medius | reverse complement strand
AAAAAAAAAAACAAAATTGTTTCAATCCTCTTTCTTTCTCAACCTTTTACTAGACAGGTTAAATAGAAAGCTTTCTGTTCAATATTTCCTACTCCTGGATGGACGCTTGTGAAGAGGTGATAAGTGAAATCAGCGGGGGTGGCCTTCCTGTTTTATCACACACCTTCTCTTCAGCAGGGTAGGACTGTGAGTCTCTGGTCTTTTCATTCTCTTAGGTTGCCTCTCTCGCTACCTGCATACATGTATTAATATAAAACCACAGAAACAATAAAAATATCTTATATTCCTATAGCCTCAGTGTTTCTAATGCATTTTCATGTACGGAATTAAATTGGGCCAGGCTTAGCCAAAATAAAAATAAACTCCAAAATATACGATGGTTTCTACAGAATTTCTTTCTTTTTCATGCAATAGTCCAAGGCATGTATTCCTGGTTGGCAACATTCTCTCTTCCACACAGTAGTTAGAAACTCGGGCTCAGGTGTTGTAGCTTGGCATCTGTAGGGCCTTAGCATCATTGGGTTCTAGCCACTGGAATGGGAAAGAGCACAGAGGAGGCTAGATACCCGCTTCTTAAAAGCCTGGGACTGGAATGGCATACATCATTGGCTAGAACTGGTCACATGACCAAAACCAACTGCAAGGTTGACTGGGAGATGTAGTCTAGCCATATGCCCAATAACAGACCTATTATGGAAAGAAATAATGGGTTTAGTGGAGAACTAATGGTTTCTGCTTGTTTTAATTTTTTTTGATCCTCCTAATAATAGACAAGTAGGCGGAATCAGTTTTTTCACCCCTCCATTTCACACATGAGGAAACTAAGAGTTTACGAGACTAAATTCTACCATCCCTGGCCTTGATTTGTAATCTGATGTGTTATTAAAATAGTTACTGTGGAAACCTCCTTATATACCTTTCTGCAAGAGTCCCTGAAATTTATCAAACTATCTTTTCAAAGCCTGTGATTCTAAACATGTCCATATTCCCAGTATGTTCCGTTTTGACATCTTGAGAGGCTGGGAAAGCCTTATCCAGTAGAGTTAGATCTTTATCAGGGGTTAGATTCCAATGTCAGGCCAACGAGGTAAAAATCACATGTAGCCAAAAAGATCGCAGAAAATCTGTTTCGAAAGCAAACTTTTGGAGACTGACATGTATCTCTCAATAGTTCCTACAAAGCCAGTTCTTCCTCCAGCTCTGAAAACAGATTGCTGTTTCTTCCAAGGAACACCAGATGAAATAGTTTTCTATTCTCATGTTGTATCAAAAATATATGTCCTTAAGCACACGAATCATACTAGTACAATACAAGGCTCATGTCATGAAAATCACACATCCTTATGTTTTCTTGTCTGAGTTTCTCTTACCATAATTGTTTCCTTGAGATTGGAATTTCTCTTTGCCTTTTATGAACTGTGTCTTTTGTTGTTGTTGTTGTTCAGTATTTTTCCACTTCAGAAAGAAGACTAGATGTGTCGTATGGATAAGCAATGCCAAAATGGGGAAATTTTTGTTCTGTGGACCCTAGAACTTATCCCTGAAAAAAAATCTAGAAAGGAGAGTAAAAATCTATGTGCATCTTCTGCCTGTACAATGCTAGCATTGTCTGGGGTGAAGGGGAAAGGCTGGGGTTCTGGCAGGCATGTCCCATTAGAGCCTTGTTTCTTGTTCCATATTGAAAAGATGACATTCCTTTGCTAGCAACGTCCTGCCCAGATTTCTGGCACCGGTTCTATGACCAGCACTATCGCCTGGGGCATTTTTATTTGGGTTGGTTTTGTTTTATTTCAAAAGCAGCAAAGTGCAGGCTGCATAAACGTACAAGGTAGAACTGTTTTTATAAAGCTTGTCATCAAACTTGTCAGTACAGTCAAGGTGGCCCGTCTGCCAGGGCGTCTGCTTCCTATTCACTGTGTCAAAATTTGAGAAGGCATATACAGAAATTTAACTTCTTAATTTATTCTTAAGTGTTCCTGAGGCAGCCCTTGTGTTTGAACATGGGCCCCCTCCTCCCTCTCAGGATTTCATGTAATGCTTCATTTATAACAGAGATTGGTGGATTTGCAAAGTAAATATTTCAATAAGAAAACACACAATCTTCGGTGACCCTCTCAGTTCTGCTTCTATGGAGGCATTTTCTATGTCTGGAAAAAAAAAATCCTTTGTATCGGCTGCAACTCTGAACTGGAGCGTGTAAAATGTACTTCTCAGGTTCTGTGAGCCTTAAAATAATGAGCAGTAGAAAACTCCGAGGTGGGTCAGCGACAGAGAGAATACCAGAAAGGATTTTCATGGTTAAACAAATTGGGAGAAAACTAGAATGATCAAGCAATGTTCATTCTCCTCTGTGCTTTTGAATCTGAAAATAGCAGCAATTCTAAGTACACAACACCGCCATTCATGCAGGCCTGGAAAGTCCCCCGAATCATGAAAATTATCCTTATTAGTCAAACCCAGCAGGGATCATCTGACTGTTCCTCAGGGAAATGAAAATTTTAGTTTGGATCTCACGTCTCTGTGTCGTACCCAAATTGTGGATGAGCCATGCTCTATCTGGGGACTTTGGAAGAACAGGCAAACTTTTTGATAAGAAATACTTTCGAAAGCTGCTACCCTTAATTATGTGTGTGTGTGTGTGTGTGTGTGTGTGTGTGTATCACTCCTCATTAACATGAAGACATAGATTCAGAATAATAGCATTTTGAGGGAGGGGGCATATTTGTTTTATGTTTATCAGTTTCTTTGTTGGGACCCTAAGTTAGCCACCGTATAGTCCCAGTACTCCATATGACATCTTTCGATGACATCTATTTCATTTGGATCCACAACTTGTCATGTTTATGATTTCATCAAAAACATGCTAAAATGTGTGAATAGCTTCCAGTATGTTTTTCTTTTTTTTTTCTTTTAAATTAATTAATTAATTTTTTAAATTTCAGCATATTATGGGGGTACAAATATTACGGTTATGTATATTGCCCATGCCCCCCTCCCCCTCGAGGCAGAGCCTCAAGCATGACCATCCCCCATACGTTGCACATCTTACTCATTATGATTGTATATCCATCCCCTCCTCCCCCCTCCCACCCGCCCAACACCCGACAAATGTTATTCCTATATGTCCACTTAGGTGTTGATCCGTTAATACCAATTTGCTGGTGAGTACATGTGGTGCTTGTTTATCCATTCTTGAGATACTTCACTTAGTAGAATGGGTGTTCCTGTTGAACTGTGATAGAAAAAGGAGGAAAGTTTTCAGTCTAATGCCAAAAATTATGGGAAGAGAGTGTCAGAAATTAAGAGATTCTGCTAATTCTGATTATTTCCCTGAAATGAAATTAAATATACCATTCCTTATCCAATTGTATTTTGGTCTTAAATTATCATTTCCTGCTCTAAGAGTTATCCTATTTAAATGCTTATTTGGTGCTAATTCTTACCTGTTGAACAAAAATTTGTGTCTCGTATGTAATGTACGTACAGATACTGAATTTATTTCTGTAAATATTTGTGGCAGGTAGAATCTGTGCATAACAAAGCCTAAATGAGTCTTATTCATCATTACCGAATACATTTGGTTTTAAACTCATAATGAAGTTATATGAGTATACTCATATATATGAAGTTATATGAATATACTCACATATAGGATATTTGCTGTTAGAGAGTTCACAGGATTGATATAATCGATCTGGTAGTTTAAGAAACCTAAAAGAGTATTTTTGAATTAGTGACTCTAGATCAGGTATTCCTTTGATATTTCATTCTTTTCATCCATCTTATCCTTTATGAGCTCTGAGCCTCAGAAAGAGTATTCCTGTTCTGCGCTATGTACACTATTAGAAATAAGAGCATTGGATGAGGGATGATAGTGACCTCCAAGGAACTGAATGTTTCCCTGCATTGTGTCGGAGTGGGTAGGCTACTATCCACATAACAGATGGGGGGAAATAACTGAAGATGAGTTATGTTTAAGTCTATAAGTATCATGTATTTAGTATTGTAGTAACTTATTTTAAATAATAAAGCTGGAATTCCTATAAGTATATATAAAACAATTTAAATAGGAAAAAAAATGACTTAGATAAATTTTCAAAACTTGCTCTTTTGTAACACTGGCTTCTTTTTCTTTGAGCCATCTGGGGAGCACTGTCAAATGGGTGTGGGTAAAACCTTGGTACTGAATCCTTCCTGGAACCACGAGTCACCTCCCTTCTTCCCATCATGAAGGACCTCTGCTGTGTACACGTCGACCAAGAGTGTTCTGAAGTAGCCTTCAAGGTCAGTCTCCTTTGCCCTGCAGTGCTAGTCTCCTGCTGGCAGTGAATCTGGGATTTGTTACGCTCACAGTGACATCCTTCCTTCCATCACAGTTGAGAGGATGGCTTATCTTTCCTTGGTGCTGTTTGGCGCTTCAGCTAATGAGGCTCAACGTTGAGGTTGACATGATGTCTAGGAGTAGAATCATTGGAGGTGAATCTTCAGTTATAGGTCTGGTAGTTGGTGTTGCCTATTGATTAAGTTCTCAGCTACAGCTGAGAACACCTACAAGTAGCTTCTCGATGTGACATAAAACCTCCTCTCATTGGGATAGTGCCAGGGTTACTTTAAAAGAGCATCTGGCAGGGAGATATCATTGTGGCCCCTCTTTGGAAAATTTAGCCTGCTGCAAACTGGGTTTAGTTTTGAACCACAGGCTCTTTCTTCTCTTAGATGCCAGATGAAGTAGGTGGCTGGTTCTTAAAAGCCTGTTGTAGGGAAAATATGCTTCTTTATGCACTAGGAAGACTCATGGCTTCTTCTGAAAAGCAGGTGGGAACTGAGACAGGCTGAGGGAGCCATGGGTTCCCACCACCAATCTTGCCTTTCCTCAGGGCATATACTCACTGAATTAAATGGCAGGTGGGCATTTTGCTACCACCCACCTTTAAGCTGTCGTGAGTGGGTTCTGGCTTCACAGGTAACCGAGAAAAATGAAATACATTTAGGATGTACATAATGTCCATGGAAAAAGAGAGGGGAAAAGCAAATCAGAAGGCCCACATGAGACCACGCTCTGCCAGGTTTATGGAAACAGACTGCTGGCCAGTCTCTCAGGGAGTGGTCTCCAGTTCAGGCCCCCTTTGTCCTGCCTTGCATCAGATCATACGATTGTTACCATATTGATTCTAGGCCACTGAGTGAATTTTTTATTTTTACCAAATGTGGGTTCTAATGTGAGCTGCTCTGGTCCCTGTGTTTCCAGGGTGCTCCCTGCCAAGATAGTTATTTATTCCTTTTTGGGAGAGCTATTCCTGTGCATGGTCAGGGTGCTGAACTCTTACTGACTTCAACTAAAATTCTCTTTGGCTTCAGTTTGGAAGTTGTCTATGGGCCTTTAATTACACCCTCTGGCAAAAGAGAAAGAACACTTGAAACATGCATAAATTCTGTACATATTTCCAAGGCTGGGCTGTTTAAAAAAATGCTGTATGTCTGTCTTTCTTCTTTTTTTCCCTCTTTGAACTTGGACATGAATTTTTGTGAAGTACAGCATGTCAAAGGAAGGGCAATGAGAAAATATGCAGGGGTATTTACTTAAAAATTACTCAGTGAATCCATCATGGTGTGTTCATGGGTTTCAATATGGTATACTGTTAGGAAATGAGGGATGTTTCACTGTATTTTAAATGACTGCTTTTTAAAATCTCAACCTTGTCATTCCTGGTATTAAGCAGTCCATGCCTGTCTCTGACTGTGGATTTTATTTTCCTTTTTTCTATTTCTAATTTTATTAAAACCCCAGAAGCTGTTTATTAATTTGTTCCTATTTAAAATTTGAACACAAAACCAAATGGGATTTTGTTCAAGTCCTTATAAGTAAAGCACAGGCAATGACTTTTTATAAAGTATTGAATTTTATGGATTTTAAGGTGATCTAGAGAATGATGGAAGTGTTTTTGACAGCTCTTAATTATTACTTGGTTAGGCAGAGTTGAGCGATCTCAGAAGTCTTCAAATCTCATACTTGGTTCGAACATTTCATTGGGTTCCCACCTACCAAGGCTCTATTATCTCTTGTAAAGGAGGCTGTATTATCACTGACCACAGAATCAACAGGTCATATTATAATAACTCCACTGTATGTTTCAAATCCTTTTCTACTGGATGTGTTTGAATAGTAGTCACATGAAACAGACAGATTTGACTTCCTCCCTCTTTTTGCTCCCATGCATGGATTACCGGTAGTGCAATGACCAAGAAGCTGGAAAAGAACTTGAATGACCCACAACATGACCATCACCCCCAAATAAAAAATGGTTGTATGTATCTGTCTGGAAGTGAGAGATTTTTATACTTTACAACAGGCTCAATTTTGGTGAAGTGGAATATTGCATCGGTGTGGTTCCTGCTTTTCCTATTATTGGTGTGCATCCCCTCAGCTTCAGCTATTATCGTAGTTTCCACTGGACCGGGAATCACATAGCCTGGGTTCAAATCCTGAGTCCATCACTTTCTTGGACAAGCCACTGAAACTTAGTTTCAGTTTTTGTAGAATGAGGATAATAACTTATGAACAGTGAAATTATTTTGAGAAATAAACAATTTAGTATATGCAGTGCTTTTTAAGTAATTAAAGCACTTATCTAGAATTTACTCTGTGCCAGACACATATTTTAACTCATTTAATCCTTGTAACAGCTCTATGAAGTAGGTACTGTTACTGCCATGTTTTCCAGGTGGGGCATAGTACCTGGACCAAGTCTGTGAGCCCCCAGGTTACTTTTCCCTTTTCCTTTAGGAACATAATTCTCTATCTGTAAGGTGAGCCAGGTATGGTTCAAATGGTAACAAAGGTAACTAACTTTCATCTTTAACATTCTCTGATTCATTAGTCCTTGAAAGTATGGCAAGGATGCATTTTGGTCATGTTTCATATAATTCTAAAGGTAAGAGTACCTATTCTAATCCATTTAATTGAGTTTAGGTTTTCTGCAGGAATCAGCCCATTGAGTAGTTGTATTTACTTTTTCTTATTGGAGTTGATTTTACTATTGGATTTGAGAATTCAGGTGCTTTTTGGGGAGGGCAGGGAAGTGAATGATGCAGGCTGATTTAGCACAATAGAGGGTGGTGGGGAATATGGCAAAGAGAGCAGCTGTCTTCTAATTCATTGCTACCCTGCATCAGTGGAGTACAAGCTTTAGCATGGATCAGAATCACCTGTATTGTTTGTTAAAGGGTGGATTACAAGGTCCTACTCCCAGAGTTTCAGGAGGTCTGGAAATGTGCATTTCTAACAAGCCCCCGGGTAATGCTGGGTGCTGGCCCAGGGAGCACATTTTGAGAGTCACTACCCTATGGGAATATGGAACTAGCATTGCCAGATTTTCCAATATTTCAAGAGAATCCCTCTGTTACTTGAGAACTGTGGCTTTTTCAAGGTATTTTCTGATTCTTTAGACATTTCACTACTGAAAAACACTCAGATCATACAATGATTAGGCAAGAAAACATTAGGAAAGAACATCAAGTCAATTTCTTTCATAATTGAAATCTCCTAATTTTTAAATGTTGGCGATGTATTTAAAAGTTTTTAAAAGACTGTGTTGGCCTCCACTGTCTGAGCGAAAATAAGTGTGTCTGTTAGCTCAATTCAGCTTGCAGATTAGCAGTTTGCAACCTCTGCTTTATGCTAGGAAGATATAATGGATGAGGATAACAGAATTATGTTTTTTGAATTTTTTTTGCAATTAAAACTATTATGAAAAACATTAGCAGAATTAAAGAAAAGCTAGTCCAGAAGTTAGTCCAGACACCCACAGTATGTGCTTTATTTTTACTATCTGAAAAGGAAATCCATAAACTATTAGAACTAAGAGATTGTTGCCTGGGTTAGGCATGTGTGGCCTGTGAGTTGTGGTCACTGAATGAATAAGCCTATCAGCTAGTGGCAGCCATGGTTTGTGTGAAAGATCCTAGCCGGGCAACGCTCTGCCTATTCTCAGCTTATTATTCCTGTGGGTAATAAGACTTTTTTTTCGTTTTCTCTCCACCTACATCCAACTTATTTTCATTCCTGGTCTCGCTTTACTCTTTGTTTCAGCTTTCCTTGCACCTTTTGCCATTTCCATTTGCTTTGCGAAAGCTTTTGTCTGCCTATAAAGGTAGACTAGTAATAATAATAATAACTGATATTTTCAGGTACTATTTTAGGCTCTTCACATGTATTAGCTCATTTAATCTTCATAACAACCCCATGGGATAGAAAATAGTATGGTCTCTATTTAAAAGATAAGGGAACGGAAGAGTGTATACTTACATAATGGGTGTGAGACGCACCACCAGGGGGTTGACATACTTGAAGCTCTAGCACAGTGGGGTTGGGGAGGGTTGGCAGGGGCAATATACGTAACCCTAACAATATCTGTACCCCCATAATATAATGAAATAAAAGAAATAAAATAAAATAAAAAAGATAAGGGAACAAGGCCCAGAGAGGTTATGTGACTTGTCTAAGGTCACACAGTCAATAACAGGGAGAGACAGAACTTGAACAGAGGCTGTCTGGTAGCAGGACCCAAGCCCACGATCACTAGACTGCCTCTATAGTAAAGCTTCCAACCCCTTGTTTTTCAGGGGCAGGCTGAGACCAGGATTACTGATCTTTGAAATGTCTGGAGTTGCCTGATGGAACTCATGTAGGATTTATTTGATCAAAAGCTTTGCTTTTGATAATAATGATACTAATAATTTTGGTCAGTAGCTGAGCATGTACTCAGCAAAAAGCTTCAGGCATCATTGCATTTAGGACCCACTAGACCAGCACCATCCAATAGAAATATAATGCTAGCCACAAATATGAGTTACATATATAACTTTAAATTTTCTAGTAGCCACATTTTTAAAACAAGTAAAAAGAAACAAGTGAAGTTAATTTCACTGATATATGAATACCTTATCTAATGAAGTATCAAAAACATTAGCATTTCAACAAGTAATATAAAACTATTGGGACATTTTACATTATTGTTTCGTACTTAATCTTGAAACTTTGAAGTTTCATACTTCCAGAACATCTCAGTTTGGATGAGCCACGTGTCCAGTGCTCGATAGCCACACATGGGTAGTGGCTGCTGTATTAGACAGAACACACTGGACCAAAGAGATGTGGGAATCACACACAGCCAAGCAACACCGGCAGAAAACCCGGAAATAACAAGTGCAAATGGAGACAGAGTATGAGGCAGACAAGATTCAAGAAAGTGTCTGGACAGAATTGTTTTAAGAAAAGTGACTTTGAAGGAAGATAATGGGAAAACATGGGGAAATTTTGCTAATTGGTAGAAAATCTAGTTGGAAAAGTATATGTGTATGTTATACTCTTTACTGATTTCGTTAATTGAATTCATTTTTATTTGAAGCTAGAAAAAGAATCACGTGAACTGCAGTAGAGGATGTCAGAGCATAACGAGAGAGAACTATGGAATTATTTGAGGACAAGAGTTATTCCATTTGAATGACTTAAGCTTCTTGACCTCTAGACCCCTTTTGGTTTTCTAGATCAGAAAAACATAATACATTTTTAAATCATATTTCTTTTTTTCTTAAAAAAAAAAAAAAAGAATGTGTGCCTTTAGTTCCCACAGAGCTTCAGGTTCAGACGGTGCAAATAAAGCATTAACTTTCTGGGCCTTGTTCTGGTAGCACAGAAAAACAAAAACAGAGATAAGAGCAAGGGAGAGGGGAGGATGTGATTATGAGTAAAACTTCTGTGGATGCATAATGTCAGCAGCACAAACTGTTTTCATTCTCCATGTTAGTTAATGGCTAATCTAGAGATTGTACTGCCATTTGCTGATAGAGCACAGTTTAAAATATTTTATCATTAATGTGACAGGGAGTTGGATAAAGAAAATGAAGCGTGATTATAAAATGCTAATTATCGTTCTCAAGTGCATATTGGGCACTCACGAATATTTGCAGTGTAATTTGCTTTATTTATTATTTCAGTTTGGTTATAAATGTTAATTCAATTGCAGATGGTATGTTGGCAATTTACAGAGCTATAAAGTTATTTGGAAATCCTAATATTTTCTACCAAAATGTTCCGTTAGTGATGGATGAGCTAAATTAAAAAGCCCCTGCTCTTTAGAGTTAAATACATTAATTGGCAAGTAGGCTGTAGGGATTTCCAGATCCTTGCTGGCTACATTAACTCCTTAAAGGAGGGGAGGACATGATTTTCTTTATGAGAAATTTTCTTTTATGAGAAAGGATGGGGAGGAAAGAGGCTTCTTTTCCCTACCATCCTCATAATGTTTCTTCAAGGATGAGATTTTCTTCACGTCCTGGTTCATAGAAACAGAGAGACATGATTGAAGTCACATTTTTTGTGTAGTATATCAACAGTTTCAGAGACCATGATGTTGATAATTGGGGTATATGTATATGTGTGTGTGTGTGTGTGTGTGTGTGTGTTTGAGAGAGAAAGAGCAAGAGATTGGGAATGATGATGAAACATGAAAAAAATCTACAATAATTAAAATATAAAAGAAAAAAAGTTTTTAAAATACAAAAATAGAAAAAAAAAGAGCAAGAGAGACAGATCGTGTTTTCTCATACCTCACAGATTACTAAAAAATATACATATATTTTAGACCATAGGTTGTCAAATTATGGCCCATAGGCTAAATCCAGTCTACCGCCAGTCTTTGTACAGCCTAGAGCCAATAATATTTTGTACATTTTTAAATGCTTAAAATTTTTTTTTAATTTTATGACACATGAAAATTACATGAAATTCAAATTTCAGTGTTTATAAATAAAATTTTCTTGGAACACAGCCAGTCCCATTCATTTGTTGTTTATGACTATTTTCAGCCTATGACAGCAGAAAGGGGTATTTGCAGCAGAAACTTGGGTGATCCACGGCCTAAAAAGTTTATATTTGTTTGGCCTTTTACAGAAGAAGTCTGCCAACCCCTGGATTAGACTATCTAACGTGTAGTTTACAAAATGGAAGCCTTAACTTTTTTTTTTTTAACCTCAATTATAACATTTATGGAAGCATAAGAATTTTGGGAACAAATAGTTTTATAACATGTCTCTTCATTTTTGAAAGCTGGGAAGATTATAAATATGAGTCCTACCTTTTTTTGGTGGTGTTAATAATTGAAAATGTTATTACATTACTAATGTAAATAATTGTGTGTTTCACACACACACACATGCAATACATCCCAAACATTCTCTTTGCCCCCAAAATAAAGGATAAAAGTAAAAATTGTTTTCTTCTATTGTCAAATTAAAAACATAAACTAAGCTGTGTTCCCGAATTGTTGTATTTGTGTTAATAATTAGGATCCGTACATGGAAACACAATAATATCACGAAATACGGCTACCTTCTATAACTCGTTTGGAAAAATGTCATTCTTTACTAAGAAATACTGTGCTTAATTAATTCTTGCTCCTAGGAGGTCAACTTGGGGCACTCATTATGGCCTTAATTGGTGATATAAATCCTGAGACCCCGGAGGAAAAACACATTGAGTGGTTAGTGGTTTCTGGCCTTTTGGGTGAATGTGTGCCGGTGCCAGCCTCATCTCAGAAAGTGACAGCTTCTGGTTTTGATGGCTTCGGGTCTAGCCACACTGATATTAGGTTTAAAGGCCAATGTGCAAAAGAAAAGAAATGCAATGACTTGTCCTGGTGTTTTGCATTAAACAGTGTGAGACAATCCAATACCTTCAGACTTGGAAAAATGTGTTTCTGTGAACTCCGGTTCTTTGTATTAAATTATATTCATTATACAGCCCATCTGGAGTCTCCTGCCAGGCCAAAAATCATCTTACAGACATTAGCAAAAGGAAGTTAAATGTAATTTTTTTTAATTGTATACTTTTCATTTCCATTTATTTTTTTTTTTCCTTTTATTGGAGAAACCAGATGGAGAGGAAAGCAGGATCCTTTCCCTCACTCTGGTTCCCTTCGGGACCAGAGGCAGAACATTCCTGGCTGCTGCTCCTCTCACACGTTGGCTAGAGGTGATGATGGGGCTGTCTAGATTCCGGGGATAATTGCTGGAAAGGTCAGGAGTTCAATGTGAAGCTCACACGGGTTGGGGTGGTGGGGTTTGGAGGGTAAGAACAGTGCCATAGCTAACATTGGGCTTTCATTGAAGTGGGTTGCTACAAATATATTTGATAGTGTGGAAATGAAACTCACAAATATCAAATAGGATGCAGTTCATTTTCGTGTCCTGTGATCCACTTGGGTATTTTGCTGAGAGTTGTCTTTTTGCTGGATTTTGACTCAATGCAGAAAGGATTCACATCTGGGAGACTTGGCTCTCTTCAGCTCCTTGCATCTTACTAAACCACCCACGTCCCACACAAGGTACAGAACTAAGGCTCCTATCGGGGACATGATGGCTGTATGTTCCCTTGTTCAGACACAGGGAAATCTCAAACATCAGCATTAGAAGGCACACAGAGATCATTTCAAACCTGTGAAATGGAACTACAAGAGTAGTTCAACAGTTTGCCCAGGATCCCAAAGCCAGTTAAAGGCAGAGAACAAACTAGCCCGCAAACTCTTCGGCTTCCACTTGGGTGTTTTTTCTCTTCGGCCATCCTACAGTCCTGGCAGAGGACATTTGGCAAACTGAGTCACGCCATCATGCAACCCTCCACTTAACCATATGCTCAATAATTTACTGAATGCCAGGTAAGATACTGGATTTGGTGCTGAGGATACAAAAAGCTGGAGAATTATGACATGTCTTCAACTTAAACAACTGTATCAGAGGAATTCTGCAGTCATTATCTGCATATACCCTATTACTACTCATCTGTCAGTTCGCCCAAATGAATTCCTGAGTTGCTGGGTGTGGAAAGGTCTTTTAAATTTTAAATGGTACTTTTTGGCAACGTACTGACATATCCAGCACATGTCTGCACTTCTTGATAGTCTTTGGGGTTGAATGGAGAAAGGTGGATTAGAACTCATTTTGAATTTCTAATAATGAATCCTGTATCCCATGGGTAATTTTATTTCAATCAGTTTCCAATCACAGATTAGTAATTTTATTATATCATCTAATACATGTTTATTGCTCTAAATATTTTCCTTAGATTAGGACAAGGTTTAGATTAGGTCAACCATACTAGTGATGGTCTCCTCTGATTTATGTCGCTTTAAGACACACCTGAGATTTGGAGGCGGGGGAGAGAGGAGGGACGCTGGGCAAGTTCCCCTTCAGTCTCATTCACACTCAATGCTTCCTTTGTGCTTGGATCGTGGCGTGAAGTGTCTGGTGTCACCGATTCAGTCGGCTAAGAGCTTCTTTAAGGAACTCAGTCCTGTGCTACTCTCATTCACGTTTGACACAGTAATAGACGCACATTACAGACATAAATAGCAACTCTGCGTTTTCCCTTCCTTAGCAGTGTGTTAAAATTACGTCCACTAAATGGGTTACTTTGGCTTTAAATAATACACCCCATTGCTCCTCTGTTCCTCAGCGTGTGATGTGGTTTCACCTACCACTCTCCGCTTTCAACAAAGCAGATAAGGTATCAACACAATTAAAAGTGAAAAATAATCTGTCTGCTTTGCCGGTAGTGAATGCTTACAGAACACACACTGATACAATAGATTTTAAATAATTTATGTCCGGCACTTTTTTTTTTTTTTCCAATCTGTAAATGAGGACACCTAATGCGGAATGGCCGGCATGATACTCTATCCTTCCCCCATTAAGATAACAAGATGAGAGGCAATGATTCAGATCGGTATATTTTTGGAGCACTGCGTGGATAAAAATTAAAAATTAAAAGAGATGATGTTCTGAAATACTTTGGGTAAGCAAGCTCATAAAAGCCGCTTGCAAACCTGAAATTACAAATTAATTCAGAATCTCCTTCTGAGGGGCTCCTAAAGCCCTTTCTGTTTCCTTGGCAGGATGGAAGCATTGCTTTTGTGTCACTGCTTGGTGTTTTCACGGGGTCTGTTCTAATGCTTGCTAAGGTGTCATGCTCTGTTCTAATGTGTCTCTCGCAGCCGTCTTTGGTCGGAATCAAGTAAACTTCAGGTGATGTTGAAAACAAATAGAAATTAATATAGAATACATTATGTCTGCCCTCTATAAGTACGTCAAAGCTCAAATTACCAGGATAATGTCATTCATGGCTTATTTTCCAGCCCTTGAGAGAGTGATTGATTCGATCCTGAGGGATTTATTCAGCTGCTATAACTCTTATGGGCGGTAAGGAGAATTGTCCCCACCAATCCCAAAGTCCAGGGACAGTGCTGTCCCACAGGAACAAAAGCTGCTAAGCTGTTTACAAAAGGTGATTCAGTCCTTTGGTGGTTAAATGTAGTTTAATCGTGATTTATGGAGACCCAGATCTTTTTCCTACACCTGCCTGTGGACATCTCCTAATTATTCATTTGAGAAAACAGTGGATAAAAATATCAATCCTGAAAACGTGTGTGTTCCAATGAAGAAAGCCAACCATGGCCAAGGAAATGTTCGGTCCTGTTTGATCTAAGGAAAATAGTTCCCAAATTCCATACACAGGCAGATGCTTGAGAGAGACTGAAGTGCTTTTGGATGAGTTCAAAATAAACACACCCTCCTGAGTTATCTTCTTTGTCCTTCTGGAGAAAATTAGAAGGGTAAATGAGGTTCCATGGAATGATCATCTGAAGAGAGCAAAATTAGGCTGAAACACCCCCCAAACTCCCTGATGAGGCTTCCTGGCCTGAAGGGGCAGGATCTGACACCCCATCTTCTGGAGTGGGTTATAACAGCAGGGACCGCCATCCGTTAACAAGCCCATCCTGGGCAGCAGAAAGCTTTGTGAAGCCAGATGGGAAGTAGCCACCAAGGAGAAAAATGTAATTTTGATACAGGAAATAGAAGAAGAACAGTACAGCTTTTCTCTGAAGATGTATGTTTCTTCTGTCTAAAGCCAGCAATTTTGGAAAATGAAGCTAAGAGTTTAAAAATAAGGACTCTGTCAGGGAAAATAAAACAGGTCCCCCTACATCCATTAGGCTGCCTTTAATTGAAAACTGGAGAACAATCTAACTAATTGGCAGGTACCTCTTTTATTACTGGGATCATTCTCCCCCTTCTCTCTAGTGTAATCAAAAGGCCGCTACTCTTTTTATCAACTACAGTCAGGTACGAAATGGAAAAACAGAGAAGCAACACTTAAAAAATTAATTGTATGTATTCTGCTAAATTTTCTCTTACCAAATAGGTTTGGAAAGTACAAAAGTTAAGGTCTTTGAAACAGCAGTAGCTCCAGGAGTGTATTTTTATATAGCATAGTGCTTACGTGGAAGCTATAATGTGCTAATTGCAGTCAAGTTCATGTTGTTTAAAAGAACCTTACCTTTTGCATGGGGGACCTATTTAATTTCAAATCTTGGCACCGTGCTGACATAATATAGCTACTTTAATTTTAAAGATCAAGAAAGAGGAGCCTGTGGGTGAAATTTGAGCCTATTTTTTGCTAATTTGAAATAAGAAAGAAGGGAGTTTGGGATAAATCATTAAGTTAGCATGGCTGCCTGAATTTATGATATTAGAGTTTTACCACTGAAAATACAACTTTCTTTTTCCTCTTCTTATACTTAAAGAATTTTGGTGGTGCTTATATTTATTGAGTTTAGGTGTCTTTGCTGATCTCCCCCGCCCCCTTTCCTTCTACATGGAATATCCATGTTATGATATTTTTTAAATATAAAAGTTATATATGCTCCTTCACAAAAAAGATTGTCACATCCCTGCCTACAAAGGACTCCTGTTTGGAGGAAGAAAGAGCCACAAAGATCAGTATTGCACTGTTGTAGAGTGAGTGTTTCAATAACATGTGCTGATAGTTTGGGTCTGGGGGGAGCCTGACCTCTCTTGGGGGCTGTATCTTGGAGCTAGAGCAGGCCTGAACCGAAGGACAGGGCAGGGAAGGGACTTTGAGTCATAGGGGCATGTGCAAAGCATGGAGCAGAGAGAGACACTCTAGGTTTTGGAGGGCCTGGGTAAGTGTGACAAAGGCCCAAGCAACTTTGAGGAGCAGGTAGGCTTAAAGCATTCCACTGCTGACCTCAGTGTTTGGAGACTGATGCTCTCTTATCATTAGCAGGCCTTCGCCTGGAGTCACCACGGCTTTTCCATACAAGGAGAGAATCCATTTTGAGAGCTAGAACTTTAGCCATATTTTCTCAATAAACGTAGTGAGATTTTTGCACTGTCAGAACAGTGTCTGTGGTGAAGAGAAGCAGAAGGCTACATCCAATAAATCCTGTTATTTTCCAGTTGTCGGACTCTTGAAGACTTAAATGTAAATGCCTGACTGGCTTCCTTTCTCCTGCCCTCACATCTCCATGATTTCTTCCTTTTTTTCTTCAGATTCAGGATGTTACCATGTATCAGTGAGAAAAATTCCAGTGAAAAGATCCAAAAATGGCTCTGAAAATTAAATAAACTTGGAAAAAATACACCAACTTGTAGACAAGCATTTTTTTTTCTATACTAATAAGGTCCTTAACATCATAAAGCAATACAAGTACATCATAATTATTGGGCTCTCTGAAAGGCCTTTGAATTATGCGATATGCGGTGTTGCCATGGTGATGTGCATTGCCATCAACCAGCATGTTATGATAGAGCTAAGTCCAGTCTTTGTTGATGGCGAAATGTTGCATACCGAACTTCTAAAAGAGCTTTCAAAATTCATGATCTTTGGCAAAGAGTTTAAGTATATTTGAGCATGTTTTGGCTTTCCTTCTGCTTACCTTTTTTTTTTCTTTCTTTCTTTTTCAGTACAGATGAGAATCTTTAATTTGGGTCCAGATGAGACTTAGTAATTAATGTGCAAAGCAGCTGGGGTCTGCTAACTCCTGGGCTGTAGCTGAGGAGCTATTTTGGTGCATTTTCTCAGTAAAATAATTGAGTATTTAAAAAACTTAAAATTCATTGGCTTCTTGCCCTGTTATATTTAGAGTAATCCTGATAATAAATCGGTAACTATGGGTTTCGCTGAGGAAGGGCACAAAATAATTGACCCAAGTAATTTAGAAAACAGATGTCTTTAGTTGGTTTAAAGTAAATTCTCAAGACCAGATTTAAAGAAAGCATGTGGAGCCCAGTGAAATCTTCCATTTTAGAGGTTGTTTTTTTCCAGTTACATAGTTTTTCTTCCTACCACATCTTAACTCAAACTCTTGACAAGAGGTGAAGTGACCCCCAAGATATCATATTTATAATACTTAACCTGCTGCACAAAAATTCTTTGGATAACCAATTACTCAACCTCATTTTCTTTACCTTCTTTACCTTCTTTTTAATTCATCTTTTATTTCAGTGGCTCCCAAGGAGTGGTGAGAGACACCTAGGAGGTCTATGAATGAGCTTTGGGGACCCTCTTGAAATTGTGCCTATATATGTGTGCTATTTGGGAGGAAATTTTATCTAGTTCCAAAGATGTTCTATGTGTTCTTCTCACTCTTCCCGTTCCCAGTGCCCCCTCAGAGTCCCTGTCCATGTGGGAAATAAAGCCCAGTAGTAAAACATAAAATATCTCCTTCAAAGGTTGTTCTTTCTGGCTCTTGTTGAAGTAGTGGAATTTCTCAGAAGCAACCCCAGGGAATCCTGGGGGAATAAGTGTGAGTGAGGTGGACTGCTTAATTCTGTCTGATCTACTGTCTTAAAACTAGCCTTCAGGTCAACCCGAGGAGAAGAGAGACTATCCGAGACTTCCACATCCTCATGAAGGAAAAAGGTTGAACGCTTTTGCTGTAGATCATATTCTAGAGCCAGGATTCGCTACATAATTTGCAGGACCCTATGCAGAATGAAAATGCTTGTCTCTTGTTCAAAAGTTATTTAGAATATCAAGACAGTGACAGCAGAGCAATAAACCAAGTGTGGAGCCCTTATAATCATAGGGCCTTGTGGAACTGCATGGAAACACGCCTGTGAAGCCAGCCCTACCCAGAACACACCTCTTCACATTTGAAAACAGCCAGTTTAACCAGCAGTGTTTACTTGCCTTATGAAACTCACTCCCCCCAAATTTTGTTTTGAGATGATTGGCCACAAAACCTTCTGGATTTGCTGCCTACCAATTAGAAGGTTGTTATAATGGTCAGACCTATATGATACCTGATCATTTTTTTAAAATTATTTTTTATCCAAGGTCATGTTGGGAATACAAAAATACATTTTTCCACCTAAATTAAAATATATTTTACCCAACCAAGTCATCTCTCCTTACTATTGGTTTCCAGTTTATATCACCTAGTATTATGTCTTCCCTGCATCATGTTCCTCTAATATAAAGAAGGTTGTGAACTGAATATGTTGGCCCTGTGCCCTTCCTGGGACATGATGGACTTTGGAAGTTTATACCTTGATCTCTGGTGATGTGAGTTCAGGTTTTCAGTTAAGAACATGGGCCACCTTTTCATTGTTATTCCCAGGGAGTTTTAATTAACTGGGGATTAGAAGAATTGAGAGCTGTGGCCTCTGGGTCTAACAGGGGTTGAGCTCTCAGGGGTTCACCTGACAAAGTCAAGGAAAATGTAATCAAACTCTTTTAGAAAGATTACTTTGCACAAAGATGATGTTTTTGCTAAATCTGTTAGCACTGCCTTCTTTAGAGCCATCTTTCTAGGCATCTTTCAGAATACAGACTTGCCTTTCTAACATGGGCAAGAATAAGGAAGCTTCTGGACCAAAAGAGTCGAAGGGAGACAATTAGGCTTAAAATACATGGTCAGGTTCCAAGTGAAGGTCCAGAAGAGACACCTTCCAAGGCAGCAGGCAAGACATGCTGTGGCCTAACGGAGCTTATAGGAGCCGTGGCTATTAACAGTCAGAGCATTGCAGTCTTCACTGTGGTCATTCATCATTCATTCCTCTTCACCAAATCCCCAGCACTGAGACCATGTCCTGGTGGGGATTTATTTACTTATTTTTTTTTAACATAAAACAATAATGCTGAGCCTTTACCCCTTGGGTATTCAGCTTTCTGGCTTGGAGTACAAATTTTGCATTATTTTCTTTTTTGTGGCTCAGAGTTTGGTCCCTTCCCTAACTCGACTTGCTCAGTGTTCTTTGCATGACATTCGTGCCTACCCTCCCTGCTCAGAAGGAAACTCTCTGTCATCAAAATAGTAGCCTGTTTTTCTACTTTCTCCCTCCCTCTCACCCATTGTCTTTCCGTCGGGTGAAAAGGTCTTCAATTTTCTCTTTCTCCCCCCAAATTTTGCTATTAATAACTTTTCAGACGTTGTCACGCATAGACTTCCACTCACGCTAGAGGGTGTTTTTTGCTTGTTTAAGGCAACGTGTTTCCTGGTCTAAAAAACCATATTTCCCAGAGTAGCCGTGATGGGATTATTCCACACTCACCTCCTACTGGCAGCATCTTTGCTTCTGGCTGGAAATGGGAATTCTTGGCAGCTCCGTGCTGGCCCGGGGTCACGCAGCACAGCCCCCAGCCTGACAGGATGGGGGAATGACTACCTGGGGTGGTCACCTGGTTACTTTTTGATTGAGATGAGGTTAGAATCTTTTCGTTTTAATGGTTGAGGAAAAACTGACTAAGTACTGCTTCTCACTTTTTTTCCTTTTTTTCCCACCCCTGCTCTGGAAGGAGAAATTTACCCTTTTGAACTTTGCATGGGATAGAAATTACCTCTGCAGTTGCCCAGTTCACATAGATGTGCTTCCCACGCCACTTTCCAGGTGGGTCTCCCCTGACCCGATGCTTTTTATGACTAAATATGGTGCCAAGTTTCCTTTTTTAAAAAAGGAAAAAGTTTTTACATGGTGCCTTTCTTCAAACAGTCTTGACACATTCCACACGTGTTAAACCGACGTAAATGGCTGTTAAGGCTGAAAAACAGCCTCCATTCAAGACACCACAGTATGAATTCTCACAAGCAACTGTACAATTAAATATGAGTCAGCTGATTGCACTGTTATTGCAGAAAGCAAGGATTTGGGGCTACATTTCTGCCCAGACCCAAGGGCAGCCTCAGGGTATTAGATATCTGTGTAGATACCCAGAGTTCAGTATCTACTTTAGTATGTGTTAAATCAATGTGTGATGAAGTCAGTGATTCACAACTTACTGAATAATCTTGGCAGAATATAATTCTGACCATAGCCCTCTCCTGCACGGAAGAGTGCAGTGTCTCCCTGGTAAATGCTTGGCATGGCCTTCAAGATCTTCCTCGGCCTGCACATCAACCTCCTCTTTCAGCTGTGCTTTACACACACACACATCCCATCATCCCCATCTCTGTTGACCTGGACTACTGGCTCCCTTACCCCTGACCTCTCTTGCTTACCCACAATAGTCCTCTTGGGGGAAAGCTTGCCATTCAAACCCTACACTTTCCTGAGAGCTGGGATCAAGTGCCAATTCCCTTCTAACTTCTTTGAATTCTTGTGGTCTTATTTGTTCAATAAATATGTGTGTCAGGCACTATACTGGGCACTTTTTCACTTTTTGCTTCCATTAAAGTTCCTATCACACTGCTTGGTGGCATGTCTTACATAGTGTTCACTTGACTCATCGTTTATTGTAGATTGAGAAAGAACAGGTACCTTGCCTTATACATCTTTGTGTGCCTCAAGAGAGCTGACCATATCCATTCCAAACAATTGGCCTTGAGTGAATGAATCCATAAGTGAATAAGTAAATACAGAGATGGCCTTTGGAGTCATGAGGTTGTTCTTGCCCCCGTAAGAGCCTATATTGTATAGAGAGTCAGAACACTGTCTTATCCTATTTTGGAATCTTCTTTTTAAACACAGAATGTATATAGGAAATTGTCCAAAAGAAAGCTTTGAGGAGAGAAGTTTTGTCAATAACAGTAGTTATCATTCACTGGGCACTTACTGTGAGCCAGGTGTTGTCCTAACATTTTGCATACATTCACCCATTGGATGCACACAGTTCCCCCCTGAGGTGGGTACTTTGTAATCCCCTTTTTTACAGATGAGGAAATTGAGGCTTAGCCTAAATCACTCAGGATTATACAGATTGTGAGTGGTAGAATCAGAGTTCAAATCCCCATATGCCTGAACTAAAGCCTAATTCTTAATCTCTAGGCCAGTATCTAAACCAAAAAAAAAATCACCCTCTCTGGGAAATGGTGGAGATTCTTATATGTGATAGCATTTGAAACCTAGAAGGTGAAACACTTTGTGTATGGGGAAAAAAAAAATCTAAGGCAACAATTTGAGAGCATTAGAAGAGGGAAGATGGCCCAACCTAATCCCGTATCTGTTAATAAATACAAAGAAGGGAAGAAGATGAACCACTTTTCTCCATGTCCTTTATAGATTTGGGATTTAAGACTAGTCCATCAAGAGAACTATAAATTTTGCATATTTAGGTATAGAAGGATATTCAGGTATAAAAGAGATAGTTTTCTTTTGATTTAGGCTTGTTTTGGCACAGTAGGTAATAGGAGATGATTTAGAGCGATGGTACTTCATACCCTTGGGGGAGAGAAAAGTAATCTGAGTAAGATATGGGCATTCTAGGATTATTGCTAACACATGAACCAAATGGCTCTCATATATATATATATGGCCGCCTTTACTGTAAGAGTGTTTCATTTTTCTTTTTGGTTGGACCCCAGTTCTTTGATACCAAGAGTAGAAGAGCATGAAGTAAGAAATGTTGAAATATCCTTGGTTAGAAAAATACTTGACTCATTTTGTAATACAGATCTATCTTCTTGATGTAGGTGATTAGTGCTAATTGTGTTACTGCCTTTGACTATCACAAACAACAGAAGTTATGGTTAATTAAGTCCTAATTTAGCAACAAAAGTCATAATTAACCAACAAAAGTCATGATTAAGCAACAAAAGTCATAACTAACCAACAGAAGTCATGACTAAGCAATAAAGGTCATGCTTCACCAACAGAAGTTAAGATTAATTAGCAAAAGTCATGATTAGTCAACAGAAGCTGTGATTAACAACAAAAGTCATCATTAACCTGCACAAGTCATGGCTAACCAATGGAAGTCTTGACTGACTGACCTGATTATAACTCAAATTGGTGGGTCTTCTACTAACTTCAGAGAAATCTGGTTGTTCATTTTCCTAAGTATAGATAATACCACCCTCAAGGAATACATTTAACAATGAGGAATATTTTAAGGAACTAAGGCATAATAAATCCAAGACTATTACTCTGGCTCTTGTTATAGTAGGACTTCATCATTCATTCATTCAGTCAACAATTGTTTATTGCATGTCTACTGTGTGTCAGGTTCTGTCCCAGCCCTGGGATATTCCGCTGGTATGGACCAATACAATTTTATTAGGTGTTGAAAAATTGAAATACTTTCCTACCTGTTGTTGACTAGACTTTGCCTTGAGTCTTCCTTCCTCCCCATCTAAGTACACTGTGTTAGTTGCAGAAAATCCATATTAAACACTGCCTGGAGGCCACCTCAGGCCCACCAACTTATCATCTCTAGTTCCTGGGAGCCAGCCTTTATGACTCTCCTTGTCCTCTGTCAAGGGGGAATGGATACCAGTGAGAAAGATGGCATTCTTGGTGGCACTGTGACAGCCTAATGGAGAAAGGCACAATGCCCATTGGCATCCCTGAGGCTGTGACCACTGGCTACAGACTGGCATTACCCTATGTCACTCATGTAACCTCTAAAGCAGACTTTAAATATCATCCTTGAATAGGTGTAAAATAGAAGGAAAAGCAAAATACCAAGGTTGCCATGAGGAGGAAGCATTTGTATGTGTTTAGATCAGTCAAAGAAGGCTTCCTGGATGAGGTGACCTCACAGAAGTTTCCTGGGTTTACTGGGAGAAGGAAGTTCCCAGAAAATGAAAGTGTAAAATTGTGGTGCTGGCAGCTCTAGACTTGGTATCAGAAAACCAGGTCTTAAGACTTCTAGCCCTAAGCTCTTGGACAATATTAAAGGGTTCCAACTTTAGTCCAGCACAGATACTGAATCAGGTCCTGCACAGAGATGCTGTGATGCCTCAGTTCTGAGATAAATGTAAACACCATCTGAAAGCCCTCTTGTTTGGTGTCCTTTAAGCTCCATACTGTTCTCAAGAAAATGCCATTCTTGCCTATGCAAGTGGGGGGTCTTTCTTTCCTTAGTTTTCAAACACCACCTCTTCCTTGGCCATCTTCTTGTGCCCACAGAAACTCCCTCAGTCTCACTCTCAAGCCATCCCAACTCATCACCCTGGTGTGATGACGTACTTGGAATCCCCAAAACTTACAACTGGAAAGAACCTTGTAAACAAATTACCCCACCCTCATTTAGGAGAGGAGTTTAGCCTCATAAAGTTGTGACTGGTTCAAGGCTTCATAGCAACAATGAGGATGCTGCAGCCCAGGGGGTCAGTTCCTGGTCCAGCCTTCTTCCTCTCCCGTGTCCTACCTCCTCTCTCCTCTCAGGTTGCTCCTCCAGGTGGGACTAAATTCATCCTCTTTACATGGTCAGCTTTTCAGTCTTTCCTCCTCCAGATGTGTCTCCCCATCCTTTGTCTTCAAGAATTATCCCTGGCGTGTCTACTCATCCATCAGCTTCAAGAATTATCCTGCTTGAACTTAGTACTTCTTAAGCCTATTTTTACATGTGACAAGTTTTGGGTTACAGTTTTGCTTCCCAAAGTATGAGACAGCTACTTTTAGGTGGGACAGATCTGTGGCTTTGAATCACATAGTGAGAAACTTGTTTATTTTCTCTGAATTCCTGAAAGAGAAAGTCTTGAGTCCGTGCTGATATTTCTCTACCACTTGTTCAGCTTGGAGGCCTGGGGCACCAAGCCTTCAGCAGACCCAGTATGCAGTGAGACTTAAATGATGTGTGATTTTTGTATTACCTGGTTTATTTTATGAGTGCCTTCTAATATTGAAAGTTGTTGCTGGTTTTCCAATGAAGTCAGAGATTAAAGGTTTCTATTTTAAATAATGTTAAAAATAAAGGGAGGAGTCAACTTAAGTTAAAATATTAACTAAATAAAATTTGGATGACATGGGGTTATGTTCCCCCCCAAAACACACACACACACACACACACACACACACACACACACTGGATCCTCAAAGCAGTGGTCTACAAGGGAGCAAGGTTTATATAGCAATGCCTAATATCCACCAAGGAGAAGTAGCATTTGTATGATGCAAACCTCTCTTTGGCTCAGAGGGCATTTCTGTTTACCCAACCCATGTATAAAAATACCTCCCAGCATATATTTTAGTCAGCAAGTATTCTTCCATGGTAGAAATGATTTACTGAAACTTAGACCTTCTCCTGAAATCCAGCCAAAAATCTGATTTGGAAAACCAAGAAGTCCTATTGAGTTTCTGCCATCATTGTTACTGAACCACACTGACTGGGTAATTAGTGACATATAAAGTTCTTTAATTCCCTCTTCTTCTTTCCTTTGAGCATCATGAGATTGTTTTTCTCTCCCCTATGGTCACCCATGAAGAATTTGCTGAACTGAATATTTGGTTTTTAATAAATGGAGGAGGTCACCTTTGCCCGTACCTCATTTTTTTCACACATGTGGAGAAGACTGTATCTTCCCTCGTGTCAGTGTTTCTTGGCAGAAGAGCAATGGAGGTTTCTGTAAATTGAGTTTGTACATCTGGCAGCCAAAAGTAGCCTGTAGGTATTTGTTGCAGGGAAAGATATGTTTTGAGGTGACCACTCTGCACAGATTCTGTGAGGGTTTCGGTGTATTTGTAACCTGTTATTTTAGATTCTCAGCATATTTGTAGCTCCAGAGGTACAAAATTAAACCGTGTTTCCTTGGAAAATGTGTGTGTCTAGGATATGTGACAGGAGTTGCAACCTTAAACAAGATTTCCAGGCGCTTACAGTTGAACCATGCCAGTAAAAATATGTTTATTTAGACATTAAAATCCTGGGGTGCCCATGTAAATATCCTAAACAATGTGCGTTACATGCGCTTTCTTTGCTAATGTGCTTTAGCTTAGAATGTTTTCAGTTCTGGCTCCTGCAGTGTTAATGTACTGCAGGGGAAGTTGAACTCAGATGGTGAGTCTTATTTTCTGTTCAGCACATTTAGTGGTGTTTTTCTTACATTCAAGAGAATTGTTTCTAGTGCGGGTGTAAGTCACATCACAATTGACAAGGTAAAGCTCCTTTTTTTTAATACTCATAGCAACATAGAGGTTTTTCATGGGCAATTATAAATAGAAGAGAGAGAAGGCAGCAGGTATACCCTTCACCACTCACTATTTATTCATCTGTGTATTCAACAAGCTTCACTCAATCGTTCGTTGCCTGCAAAGCTATATGGTAGGAAAGAGGAGGGCAGAGAAGTTGGGGACCCTTGCTCCTGGAGGCCCACGTCTGCCTTATTTCACTAGTGTTGCACAAAAATCAGGATCAATTGCTTTTTGAGTCAAAATATAATTGTCAAAAAGTTGGTTCAAAAGAGTATATGAGAAAAATATCCAAGTAGGTAAGTAGGAAGGGAGGAAGGAAAAAGGAATGCTGGAATACAATTGCAAAGTTAGATATAAAATGGTTAATGTCCTATGAGGCAATAAAGCAGTAATCTTTGGGGTTATAGGTCATCTGTGCAGAAACCCTTTTCACCTACACTAGACAAAATCCTGTGTAATTTACCAGTCTGCTACAGTCTGTACAGAGTCTGAGTCCAATCAAGAGTAAATAGTAAGTCAAACCAAGTTACGTTTTTCCAGAATGTTAGATGACTCTCAGATGGGCTTGTCAGTCAATGCTGCAGTATAATGTTGCCCAATAGAACTTTCTGGAATAATGAAAAAATTCTATATATGTGCTATCCAATATGGTAGCCACTGGCCAAATGTGGCTATTGAGCATTTGAAATGTGGCTAATGCAACTGAGGAACTTGATTTTTAATTTTATTTAATTTCCATTCATTTTTTATTTAAACAGCCACATGTGGCTACCATGTTGGACAGTCAATGCGGCTCTAATATGCCATTAAATGGGCCAATAGTCATTTCTGCCTTGTTTCCAATTTTGGATAACTTTTTTCCAAACACTTCATAAATTAAATATTTTAAGTGGTGTGACAGGAGCTAAAAATGTAAAAGAACTCAGAGAAGACTCCTTCGAAAAAGACCTAATTCTTAGATAAAGCGAATCATTTCTTCTGCAAATGTAATGCCTGACGTATTGGCTTTCTTGATAATGGGCTCACCTGAAATTGCTCTGGCCAGCAAGGGAGCCAATTATGAAGCTAAGCCTGTTTGGAAGGGTCCCAACTCTGCCTGATGTTTTCCAAGTGAATCAACTTGGAATTAACTTTCCTTGGCTACATATTAATGGTCATGTCTAGTTTTGATTACAAGGGGCCTTTTGGTTTTCAACAAAGGGAGAGCTATTGATATTTCACAAGGATTTTAAGATTTCAATAAGTTAGCTTTGCTGCTGCCATCACTTCATTACTCTAAAAGAGCAATCAGTGCATTGATAAGGTTGGCTTTGATTTCTCATGAAGCTCCGTTGATTTATTTAGTTTTCTCATCTTCTCGCTTGCTTGCAGGGGTTTTTCCGCAGAAGTATTCAGAAGAATATGATTTACACTTGTCACCGAGATAAGAACTGTGTTATTAATAAAGTCACCAGGAATCGATGCCAGTACTGTCGACTCCAGAAGTGCTTTGAAGTGGGAATGTCCAAAGAATGTAAGTGGAGTCTCAAAAAAACCTTTTCCCTGTTTGCCTTATCTCTAAATATGATTTGCTCAGCTTCCAAAATCAAATCATGAAGGACATCAGCGTGTGGAATTCAGACTTGACACTAATGATATCTTGCCAACAGTAGGTGTAAACAGAGATGACATAAAAATGGAATAACTGTGGAGATTTTTAGATAAAAATTGAGTGGCAGTTGGTGACAACGCAGGAGTTGGGTGTCGTGGATGGCATATTTGTATTCCAGAGCCGTTACTAACTCACTGTGTATTCCGGAGCTGTAAGTAACTCAAGCAAAGCACTCAGCTATTAGTGACTCCATTTCCCCATCTTGACCATGGTATAAGGATCTTTGCCTCTATTGGTACAGATAAAATTAGATGAGAGGCATGAATATTACAAGTAGTAATAATTTGCCCTTTTTCAGAGGGGGAAGGATTGTATAACTTCAGGTGTGGAAGAAACATTTCAAAATTGAAGGCATTGGCATTTTTCCATACTTGACTTAGCGTTTCTCCTCTAAGCCATCTCCTTTCAAACAATAATACATTTTCTTAATGCAAAAGATTATATTTTAATAAATTAAAAATTGGATAGTGGGCCATAAACATCTGATGATGAAGATTTGGAATATATGTGCTTTAGTATAGACAGAATATATTCACTACCAACAATTTTATCATTTATTATATATTGCTCTTCGATGCATTCAAATGTAGGGAATAAGAAAGTGACAGGAGAATGGCTTGGCACGAGCAGGCCCAGGGAAGACAGGGTTGTGTGCCAGGGGAAGAGCCTGTGGGATTGCTGATTTTTCATTTACTCCTCACTGGGGGATCTGGGGAAGGCCAACTGCGTGTACAAGGCACTAGGCTTGGTGCTGTACAAGCACCCTAGAGATGCCTGAGACGTGGCCACTGTTCTCTAAGAGCATGGGACAAAGAGCCAGGTACCCCGTCCAGGATCCTACAATGGGGCTGGAGGGATTATGTTATGAATCAAGGGCTCTTGGATTTTGGAACCGGGAAATGTGGCCCTGGGAGAAAACTGAAGAGGGAAAACCCCTATAGCCAAGCAGCAGCGTTGCTCTGAGGGTGCTCAGCTGGGAGACTGACTCTCTACTGGGAGCTACTGCTCAGGGATTGTAATGGGTGTTTCCTGCTACCTTTCCTAACTGTACTCAGATTTCAGTTTGCTTTTATGCCCCTTGAAGTTTCTACACTTCAAGGAAAACTTCAAAGGTGGGATCAGTGCAGTTGACTCAAGCCAATCAGCATATTCTATGTTCCGGCCACGGTCATGCATGGTTCCTTGTGTCAGCATGTAACCCAGGCTGCTCCATTGAGAGGGAAATCAAGACTCAAGTGTAGGATATTGGAACAGGAGTACCCTCCCCTCCAATGTATGTGAACAAGGAAGCAAGCAGTCACAAACACCCATGCTAGCTATCCTCCAAGCCAGCTATAGGGAGTCAGCTATAGGACAAAGCAGGCGCCGTGGCTAGCACAATAGCAATCAGCCCCGTAATGGCATCATTAAATTGCTAAATCAGCCAACTCTGGGAAGCTACTGCCTCCAGGTCATTTTGTTATGTTTGCCAAGAAGTGGCCATCAAAGCCTCTGGAGTTAGGGTCCTGTTCATATTTAGAGTCCTCATGAACAAGAAGGGACCGGATCATCAGACAGGATAGCCTCCTGCATGTGCCATGCCTTTTGGAAGTATCTTTTTCCTCTGGGCCACTCTCTCTGCACATGATGGGTTACTTCACCACATTTCATCCAGTTTCCTTTGATCTCTCCAAACGTTAGAGCTATTGAATAACTCGAAATCAATCAGTGTGGAGATAGGGAGCTAATATTTAATTAGCTCAGGCCCCAGATCCTACCACTGAAAAGAAAAGCATGATTACCTGAAACAGCCCGATTATTTACATGTGTGAGACTCATACATTGATCACCTAATGCTCCATCTTCGGTCTAGTGTTCTGTCATGCTGTATTTCTGCAGGAAATTTCTAGTTCAGGCTGAAATTATAAATGAGTAAGCCAGATGTGGACTCGGGGAAAATCAGTACTTTTGCATTATTTTGTGTAGGCTGGAGACCCATTTCCTGCTTATATTACTTAAAACCCATATCCTGCTGCTCTGTAAAAACTGGCAGCTTGGTTGGCAATTAAAAAAAATAATGTTTACACCCACAGGAAAACTCTAGCTTCAACCCTCAAGGAACTTATCACCTTAATTAGATTTAAAAATATAGAAATGGAAAGAAAATGGGGTCGTTATGTCCAAGTACACAAAAATAAATATATTTTTGTTTCAAGAAAATTGAAGGGGAAGAAATAAACACTTGGAGTATAGGGATTGAAAGTCTAATAGGATATTTTTAAAGTTGAAACAGAAGGAAGCAGGCAAATATGAGAATCAGTAACCAATTATACCACAGTATATGCAACTGAAACAAACCCAAGAATAATAGATACTCGGAGAATGTTAGAACTGAAAAGGGATCATAGAGATTGATTTTCATTCACCTCTCTCATTTGACATACAAGTACACTAAGACCCAGAAAGATGAAACGGTTGGCCCAGCGATCCCCAACTGACTAAAGACAGAACCGAGACTACAGTTGAAGTCTGCCACCTCTCCTCGCCTTCCCCGCAGTGGCAGGATTAGCAAGATTCACATTCAATTCTGGTCATAGGACATGTCAGTTCATTAGTCTGTGTCAGAACCTTTTCAATGCAAGTGACAGAAAACCCAGCTCAAACTGGCTTAAGCTAAAAAATTGGCACATGTAACTGAAAAGTCCAGAGTGACAAGGCAGGATCCCAGGACATGAGGGCGTTGTTTCTCTTCAGCTCTCATAGCTGACTTTTGCTGTGTCGGCTTCATTCTTGAGAAGATTTTTCCCTTTGGCTAACAAAGATGGCCCCCAATGGCTCTAGGCTGATAGTCTACCCAGCAAACAGGGAGAGACTGTTAGATCTCAGTCATTCCACCAAAACCCAGGGATGAATTCTTATTAACCTAACTTGAGTCATGTGCCCCTCTATGAATGCCTTGCTTTGGCCGAGGAACAGAATATTGTCATTGGCTAGGTCTGGATCATGTCTCATTGCTAGAGCCCAGGATTGAAGTTGACTCCACCCAAACCATGAGGGCCTGGAGTATGGGAGGAAGAGTTCCTCAGTGGGAATCAGAAAGACAGGAGGGAAAAATAACCTCATGTCCGCCATGATATGTTAAGTCACTGTAGTGCTGTTTCCTATGCATTCTTCTTCATGCTATGGGAGGGAAAAAAAAGATAAAACTGGAGAAATCTAAGAGTCATATTATAGTAATAACTAACTAGACAAGATGTTTTCTGTGTGCCAGGTACTACACTAACCACTTTTAATGCTTTGTCCCATTGATCCTTATAACAGCCCTATGAGATAGGTTAGTTATAATCCCTCCCACCCTTTTTGGGGCAGATATGGAAAGTGAGGCACAGAGAGGTTAATTAACTTAAGGTAACACAGAAGCAATGCTGGGATTTGAAACCAGGTAATTTGATTATAAAGTTTGTATTCAAACTGAAATATATACTGCATGCCATAAAAAGCAGCTTTTAAAATTTCTAGTTCCTTTTTATACTTTATTTTATTGCCTGTTAATAAAACAATAACCACACTCCTTGCTCTGTATTAGAGATGTACCCCCTAGAAAATCATGTACAAATTTAATTTTTGTAGATCAAATTTGATTTTAAATATATAAGAAGATTTACAAGTAAAAGAAATCCTTTAACATGGCCTACCAGACAGTATGATTATTTCTTCATTTTTCTGTTTCGTAAATGCTGGTGAGTATACGTTATATTTTCCAAGGGCTTTATAGAACTAGGGAAGCCATTTTGCAGAGGAATAGCTATCTGTCAGACCATGGAATTTGAAAGTGGTAATGGCAAGTGAAAAAAATCGATTTTCAGCAGCATTCTTAAAGTGGTACAAAAATTTATGAAGAATTGGAGAAAGAGGCCAAAAAAAGCAAAATGATTCAAAGTTGAGTGATGAGTTTCTGCTGGTGGGGTGGGAGGCTTGTAACGATGTCAACAAAGGAAAACATGTGGCACAGCTCTCAAATAAAAATAAGAAATAAAAAGAGGAAACAGTAAATGAAGGCACAACATGTGGGATTGTGCAAGAGATGTCCAAACTGAGGATAAAGATACGCAGCTAATTGTGCATGATGGGGAAGAATATTTAAGATGATGCTGTGTAGAGACTATAGGAATAAGGCCTGACCATATGCATTTGAATCTGTTACAGAAATGCAAATGAACAGTTCAGATCTGTAAGCCAGGGTCAGCAAACTGTTTTTTAAAAGAGCTGGCTCTCTTTAAAAAAAATGTTCGAGATTTTAGAAAATATTTTTGGCTTTGTGGGCCATAAGCTCTCCATGTCCATGACTTACCTCTGCCATCATAGCACAGAAGCAGCCCTAGGAAATATATAAACAAACAGGTGTGGTTCTGTTCCAATAAAAGTTTACCAAAACAGGCGAAGGGCTAGGTCTGACCCACAGGCCATAGTTTGTCAATTCTGCTTTAAGTGCCCCCCTCCCCCAGTAGCCAAGGATGCCACTATGGCTGCTGCTCTGTGATCTCATCCTGGTCACCTCCCACCAAGACACCCGAGCTTCCAGCCACACTGGACCATACTGACCCATGAGCCTTACATCTCCACTTTTACAAGACTTCCACCTTCCTCTCCTTCAGTTGAACCCCGGGAGCCTATCAAAATGTCATTTCCTCTTTGAAGCCTCCCCTAGGCCTCTTCCCACACTCTAAGCAGAGTTATTTATACTTCCCCCTTTGTTCCCAGAGTGCTTTGCACATGTCTCCATGAGCCGCAAACTTACATATGTGTAAGTTTCACACAGATGATGAGTCTCCCTGGCTTCACTCTAAACTCCTAGAAGGGAAGCATCAGGTCTTTCTCACCTTGTGGCTCCAGAACTTAGCACGATGCCTTGCTCAGTGAAGTCAGAGTGGTCAAGTGCTTAAATGTGGCCAGTTTTGAAAGACAGCCAAACCCAGCTTCTCCCTGGCTTTACTTTCAGAAAAATTGTCAGACTCAAAACAATTCTGGGTGTATATCTATTCAAGTCATAATTATTCACGTGTCTGCTACGGACCCAAAACAAGTTATTCAACTTCTTTGAGCTTGTGTTTCATACCTGGATAAGAAAAACATTGATATTGACTAACAGCCCAGGCGTGTCATGAGAATTGATGCTTTTAATCCTGTTTAGACAACAGTGTTTCCACAAACTGCTTCCTCTTCCCTGTTCCCTCCCCTAGAAGATATTAGATCTTCTCAGATCCAATTATTAAAACGATTTGTTCTGTAAAATTTGTATTCAGTCAAAAGGCCACACTCAAGGATCCAGAAGGCCACATGTGGCCCGGAGGCTACAGGTTCCTCACCCTTGTATCTAATGCTTTTGCCGTGAAAAAGGTTGAGCTGCGCAGGCTTCGTGTGTGACTATGTGTGGCAAAAGCCTATTTAAGATGGGGAGGCTGAGATGGACAGGTGGTGAGGTTTGGGCCTCGCCTTCATGAAACTTTGGTTACCAAGGTGCTCACTGGCAAAAGAAGGGGATCCAGGGATAGGCTGGATAAAGGGGTCCAGAGGCCAAAAGGAAAATGAAAGACAAGAATTAGGCCAGAATCATGACTTGTTGCTATGATGAAGGGACAATAGTGGGCTCTGGATACCTCCAACATTTGGCTAGGTTCCCATGGCACTCTGTTCTCCCAGCTTGGGTCCCCCCCCAGCCACCTCATGTCTGTAACAAAGACACTCTGGAAGGTACTGTGGCTACCACGCCCATTCTGTTTCTTCTTTGCTTTCTGAAAACTGCTTGCCATTAATTCACACACAGGGGACCTCTTTGTATTGCTCCTTGAGGTTATGTTTATGTGGCCCATGCCCTTGAGTGGTGGGCAAAACCTGTCTTTGCTTTTGTTTGAGAATGCTGTTTAACGTTCACAGCATTTTTTTCCTATGACAGTTTCATAAGTGTATTTGTAGAATAGAGCAATTGAATAATCTCTGAATTTAAGAGTCCCTAAGCACTCATCGACACCTTCTCATTTGGGGCATATTGAGCTTAAAAACAGCTTTTCATAAAGTCTCTAAATTCCGATTTATACTTTAGACAGGAACATCCCCATGGGTCGATTGGGTGGAATGAATGTGCTTTGTTCGGACACTTAGATACTTCCACGGGAGAATTTTGTTGTTCCGCGTTTCTCTCATTTCCCCTTTAGTGTTAAACTTACATTAAAACAAACCTTTTGGACTAAAGGCACTTAACCTCAGTTAAAATCACCTTTGCTGGTGCACAAATTATATTGATGTGCTCATTGGTTCTACTGCTGGATTTTACTGGCTTAATAACAAGGAAATTCGTATTGTAGGTTGCCCTGTGTACTTGGGAAATTACATAAAAATCATCATCAGGGCACTTAATGTCTTTCTAATTTTAGTTTATTTCTTCATTTGTTCCCATGTTACATCCCAGCCTGTTACTACGTTTCCAAGGTTCATTGTGATCATTTTGTTCTGCTCAACCGAGACTACCATTAACCCCCACCTCCTCCTTTCACTCCATGGCACACAAATCCCCAAAGAACCCCCCAAAAGGAAGCCAAAGGTTAGAAACTTCATACTTTTATATATAAAAAAATGTCCTAGAAGCTGGAAAATAAAAATCTTCCCCTTTCTACTTGCCAAGTGTTAATATTTGCTGCATCTGTCTGGGAGATTTAAAAAAAACACACACACAAAAAAAAACACAAATTCTGTTTGGGCACCGGCAGCCCAGTGATGTCAGTGCCACTGTGGGACTCGGAGCCCATTAACACTCAGACTGCAAAGGAAGTATTAAAATTCCTTCAGCTTTACTAACACATTTCTCCCCGCTGCCTGTCTCCTGGAGGAGGGACACTCGGTACATTCTCACCTCAGAAAAATGAGAAATTTCCATTACACAACAGAACAGAGCAGGGGAAAGAACAAAGGGCTTTGAAGTTAGCCTGAGCTAGGTTCAAATCTGCCCATGCCCTCTAGCTCTGGGGTCCCCAACCCCTGGGCCGTGGCCTGTCAGGAAAACAGGGCCTCGCATCACCACCTGGGGTCTGCCTCCCTCCCACCCCACCACCCCAATCTATGGAAAAATTGTCTTCCATGAAACGGGTCCCTAGTGCCACAAAGGTTGGGGACTGCTATGTAGCCGTCTCAACTCGGGCACACTGCATAATTCTGCTTCAAGTGGAATGAGCTAACCCACGGCATGAGGGCTGTCACATCAACCTTGCAGGATTGGTTTGTGGATTGGACCTCATGAGGATAGTGCATTTAGCATCGTGCTTGGCACACAGGGAGCGCTAAGCAAATGACAGTGGTTCTCTCAGATTCTTCTTCTGGGGGTGACCCGGGTTGGTAGCTGCTGTTGCTGCCGCCACAGCTGTGTTTTATTATAGCTACAGCCTTGATTATACTTCAGGAGGAAAGTGAAGAGTAGAGGCTCTGTTTGTTTTGAATTGTTTATAACGCCACAGTGTAGATGTACAGCCCCAAATATTACATCCCAGCATTAAAAATAAAGCTTGCAAGCGTAGTTTCTAAAATAAATATCCGCCTTCCTTGGCTACTGCAAACGGAGAGGCAGATGGCTCATTTGCCCAGAGACGCCGAGACTTGTGTAATCAGAGAATGGGAGAGTATCCCAGTGTCGTGGAACCCAACTCCACGGGGAAAACCGAACTGGGGTGTTAGAAGGGACACCTGGCCCCTTCTTGCGTCAGTCAGCTCAAGGTGAGGCCAGTGGGTCTCACAAGTAGTACCGAACCTGAGCCGGTCGCCGTGGAAGCAAAGTCTCCCTTCCTTCCCAGCATCATCCTTTCCTCATTCATTTGGCACCTTCATCTCTCCTCGTGCTTTATTTTGGACCCTGTGGCCTGCCCTTTTTCTGGATCCATCATGTCCCTTCTCCCAACCAGATCCAATCCACCCTCTGGCCTCTTCAGCAGGACTGTTGGCAGTCAGCCACGTGAGAGGAAGACATCAAGGATACCATGATCCTTAATGGCCACAAGGTGCTTTGCCACCAACACAGTCTCTCGTGACTTCAGGTCACCCCATGTGGCAGGTAGGACAGGGATAGTATTCTGATTCTCAGTTGAGATTCAAAGAGGGTAAGAGACCGGCCTCACATCACACATCTGGCTTACACCCACAGGTCTCGATTCCAGTCCCCAGCATCCTTTCAACTACACTTTGCTTCTCCAGCAGTGAACTTCTTGCATGCATTTAAGGCTACAAGGTTCTCAGGATCTTCACCCATACTTGCTCCCAGATCCAATATTCCATCATTACATATGTGACTTGATTTGATAATATACTAGTATGACGCAGTATTTCCCTGAATGTAAACTCTGTACGTAGTGCTATGAAGCATAATTTTAGGGAATAATGAACTTGGCATGGATAGTGATCAAATCATATAATGAAAAAGTTATACCCTTTTCAATATTCAATCAGTCTTTTCATTACCAATGAGAAAAATCTTAGTTTGATGCCAGTACATCCTTAATTAATACCTCTCAAACCTTTGATATTCTCTCTTTTTAACAGAGAGAAGATAGGCAACAATACCTAGCTAGGACTGTATTTATTTCAGAGGTCTGCAAACGGTTTCTTAAATGGCCAGACAGTAAATATGTTAGCTTTTGCGGATCGCTCAGTGTTTGTGGCAACTGCTCTATTGTAGTGTGAGTGCTTCGCCGTTGAGCACGGCTTTGTTCCAGTCAAACTTTATTTATAAAAAAAGAAAACTCTATTTATTTTTTACCCTACCTTTCTATTTATGACAAATAATGCTACTTTTCCCTTTATATCAGTAATACAAAATTTTCCTCTTAATTTTACTTAAGCAAAAAGGAAAAAAAATCAATTGAGCCAGAAATCATAAAGAGTATAGTGGCCTGAGATATGTCCAGGATCATGAAGACAGTATAGAGAAGGCTGAAGTTTGAGAAACACTGGCTTTATATGTTGGCAGGTCCAGTGTTCTAGTCCCTTAACAGGAGTAGAAACAGAGTCTGGAGCTCAGCCCCCTCTTGCCTTAGTTGCTGGTCATGAGCCCAGTGCCCTCCCCTGCCACTGCATACCCCACTGCACCCCACTGCACCCCAACCTCCGCCCTTCCTTATGTCCTGAATAGTGCACAACTTGAGGACGGGCAATGGGGTCTTGCTTTTCTTGGATCCTCAGGGTTTAGCTCTGTCCTGATAAAACAGACGTTTGGTGAGTAGTAAATAGGTGAATCTGTCACAGCGGGATTTGAAGTGTCCAGGTGAACTGATGGAGGGAGCAGGAGAGCCATGGAGAACCCTCAAGTTGTCCCACTCCTGAAGAGTGGCCGGGCAGTGTTACGGCTAAAGCATGGGTTCCAGGGGCAGCCTGGATTCAAACCCCGGCCCCCCACTTGCTTAGCTCTGTATGATCTTGGGCAGGTCACTGAACATGTGTGTGCCTTGGGTTACTTGTCTGTAACAGGAAGAGAAGAATAGCGCCTACTTCATGTGGCTATTGTGAGGAGGAAATGAAGTAACATATGTCAGTTGCTAAAAACAGTACTTAGCTAAGTGTTAGCTCCTGTTCTTCCTGCTATGATCCTGAGGCATCCTGGCCAACAAAGAATAGCATATTTGTTCATCAGTGGTCTTTAGTGACTACACAGAACAGCTAGTGCTCTTTCCGGCCCAGTGGTCCATTTACTCAACACAAGAAGTACTCTTAAGTTTGATATTTGTCCTTGGGGGCTCAGGTCCACACCCACAAAGTGAAGTGACAGAGTAGATGGGACCAGAAGCAAAGTTTCAGCTCTGAGCCAAGTGATCCCACGTTGGAATTCATGACCTTTCGTCACTTACAGAATCAACTCCAAATGTATCTGCGGGGGCAGAGAGCCCTGCACAGCTGCCCCAGCCTGCTCCGACGCTGATCTCTTGTCACGTTCCCTAAAAATGTGCCGTGTAACTAGCCATCACTGACCACCTGGTGTCCTATCACGTGATGCAGCAGCCTCACGGTGTGCCTGTTGTTTTGTCTGCCTGCAATGCCCTTCCCTTCCCTTGCTCTCCTTCCCTGTCCCTCCTTGAAGCCACCTCCCTCCTAAATGAGCATGCGCACACAGGTACACACAGATGCGCACACACAAACATAACACACTTTTCTAACAGAGCACATCTGGGTTACTCTCACCTCTCCACCGTGTGACATGTTAATAGCACCTCTGTTGGGATGACTTTCAGAGTCGAACTTGGTTTTGAGTATGTGTGTGTGTTGAGAGAGAATCCACCACACGGCAGCTCCCCGTACTGGCTGGGAGTGCTTTGAGGACAAGCACAGAGTTGGATTTTTATGGGGGTCCTCAACTGCGAGCCTGATGCCTTGTACTTAATAGAGATTTCCAGAATGGATTGGAAGCAAGCGGTACTTGAGGACTTGGAGATTCTGGAACTTTTGTCTGATCTTTCCAAGAGTTAGAGATATAAGCTCAAGAAACCTTTAGGTCCCATTGATATAGTAAGCCCATTTTTACCTTTTCCATTTTGTCTCCTTTCCTACTTTGCACCATATGAATAATAGCATGTTACCCCTTTCGTGTCATGATGTCCCGACGTTGTGTGTTCCGTGTCGGATGTAACCAGATGGAGCTTGTAAATAGGTCCTAACAGAGAAGATTTGTTTTCCCTGAAAACTGTGTGTGTGTGTGTACACGCACAAATATTTCATCAAATCTATAATTAAAGATGCACTATTATTTTATGTACCAGTAAAAAGAAAACAGCACCGATTAAACTAAGACACACCAAAGATTGTGAGACAGGTGGCAATTTCAGAGCAAGAAAGAGGAAAGGAGAGAGGGAGAGACCAGATATCAACCCTGTAAGAAAAAGGAAGCCTCTCACATTCTAAACTGGAAATACTCTGTGTTTTCATCTTGAGGTATTTTTCATTCTGCTTTAAATAGACATTGATAAAACCTCAGTGCCCAAAGACAATCCCCAGCATAGAGAGTTGGCTGAATAAATATGCAAGTGCTTCTAAAATAGCTGGCAGAGAGCCCTTTGTTTGGAAACAAATGTCTCTGTGAAAATAGCAACCCGAAATTCTCCCGCAGTCCCCGTGTTCTGGGGCGATGAACACGGCCCTTTAAGTACCTTCTCCCAGTGACAGTAATTCTCTAGAGGGTGGCTACCTAAATCACTCAATAAATCCATGTGTAGAGTACGGTCTGGAATTTGCTCTTCCTAGAGTGCTGTTGAGCACTTAAACCCTGTCTCTTCTCCCTCTGCCATCACAAAATATTAGCTATCACAGGTTATTTCTTTCATCTTTCTCCCTTTACAGCCGGAAAACAAAGAGTTGAGCAATTATCTGATGAACTAGATTAATGAAGACAGGCATCTTTTAGTACCAGGACCAAGGAAAGCAAACACCCTATTTCCTCAAGAGAAGGAATGTTTTTGTCCCAAATACCCACTTGATTGTTCCAATGGTTCATTTTACCAGCGTAAAAGAATTCCATCATTTTAAAAAATGTCTGTTTTATTTTAAAAATGATTTTAGGACAAAAATGTTTTATCGATATTGAAAAATGCAGATGCCCCATGTTTCTTTGCTTTTTTTTTTTTTTTTTTTTTTTTTTTTTTGAGGGAGAGGGGATGGTTATAACGTCACTTGGTCTGACTTCTAAACAGTATTTTGATTCAGCAACATTGTTTAAATCTTAAAATAAAACTAAGGAATTTCAGTGGCATTTCAAAGTGGAGCCATTTAGGAGCCAGTCATGATATAGCCCCTCCAAAGGAAAAGATCAAAGTAGCTTCTAGTAAACTCTGTCAACTCAGGGGATTTAATGAGGACGGGAAGAGAATCAAGTGCAAAATGTAATGAGTGAAGGATTCCCACTTTGTGTCCTGACAAAGCTCTTGGAATAATTTTAAACTGAATGGAAACTTGGATTTTGAGCTCTCAGAACTCTGAAAATATGCAGGCTCAGAGTGTACTCCCACCCCACTCCGATGGATGCAGCAGCACATGGAGTCATTGCAGGAAGGGACATCAGAGCTTCCTCCTGGCTCCTGGGGCTGAGCAAACCCTGGAGATGGCCTTCCCCACATTCCTCAGCATAATAATGGTGTCCAGGTCTAGAGAGTGCAAAGCCCCTTTTTGTTCTTACAAGTGGTGCCTTCTGTGTGACTTTCTGTTCTTTAAAAATAGAGTTGTATCTATCAGATTGAAACATGGTGCTTTACTTTACCAGAATGACTGATATAAAAAGGACTGACAATAGTAAGTATTGGTGAGATATGAAGCAACTGGAACTCTCACGCGTGGCTGGTAGAAATATAAATCAAGCCAAAGTTTGGAAAACTGTTTGGCAATATATCCTAATGCTAAACATACCAGTGTGACCCAGTAAGTCTACTCCTGGGAACTTAAGAGAAATGAGTTTATGGACCCACCGAAAGACATATATAAGAGTGTTCACAGCAGCTTTGCTGGTAATAGCCAAAACCTAGGGAAAGACCTGTATGTCCATCAATAGTAGAATGTGTAAATAAATTGTGATGTATTCAAGTAATGGAATATGTATGATATAAAAAGGAACAAACAGCATAGATAAACTCACAGGTCGAATACTGAGTAAAAGAACTTAGAATAAGTCGAGATGAGAATGGTGGTTACCCACAAAAAGGGGATATTGACCGAAAAGGGGCACATGGGGGTGCCTTAATCTAAACCTTGATCCGGTATAAACACATATTACGATGTGTGTATCTCATACTTCAGTCAAAATGAAAAAAAGATTAAAATAATGTGGAAGTAGCAGGGAGGCCATGGATGGCCCTTCCTTCCTGTGCGTAGAGAAATTGTGTTGTCACCAAGCAGAAGTGTTAATACCTCTCATAAGAAGATTCTTTTTTTTT
>VBSM01000813.1:9674448-9701425 GCA_008086735.1 Cheirogaleus medius | reverse complement strand
AAAAAAAAAACTCCGTCAATAGCTTTGTGCTTGCTGCACCCCTTGCCAGTAGACTGTAGTTGGGAAGGCAGAAACTAAGGGAATGAGTCTGAACAACTCTTCAGTAAGGACCGGGAACAGGGCATGTTTTATGAGTAGGTGACAGTGAACACCCATCTCCACTGCCCCGGGTCCCGAGCAAAGACTGTTTGTCTCTGGCTTCCCATCCTCAACATTAAAGGTTTCCTCACTTAGCAGTAAGGTTTCTTTATAATCCCATGAAAATACTTCTCCGGGGAAAGGTAGCAGGTTTAATCACTTCTTGATCCTTGAGAGGAAATAAAGTGTTGGCGCCTCTTATTGGAGGAGGGAGGAAAGGAAAAAGATTTGAAGGTACTTTGGAGGAGGAGCAAAGATAGAGCACAGTTGGCCAGGTTTGGCCAAGATACAACCACGGTACAGAATTGCTGTCTGGAAGGACAGCGCGGGTAAGGGAGAGGTCTGTGGGTCCTCTCAGAGCCCTCCATTCCTGAGGTACCCCTGTCCTGCTCCCCTTGACCACACCTGTAAGGAGACCCCAAGGTGTATTGGGGTATATGGGTTGTGGCCCTAGATTCCTGGCTGAAGGTACTGTCCACAGAGCAGGAGAGCCAGGCTGACAGGTCTACAGGGCATGACCTCCAGTAGAAACTGGATATGGAACAAATGAACATGTGACTAGAATCCATTAAATGTTCAACACGTTTATGGTGCTGTCTAGAAAGTTCTTTTGGTCACCAGCGCTCCTATGTTACACATGGAAATGTTTGATTTGCTGACAGCTTTTCTCAAAAACACAATGTTCAACACATAGTTGAATCATAATAAACATGTGCCTGAATGTTTGAGAATATCGCTGAGTTAAGAATATCACTGGTCTCCAATAAATCCTGCCAATATAATCAGAAGTATTATCTCTTTACATATGAGGAGTTGAAGGCTTCTTCCAGGGGGAATGGTCCTCTGCCCTTATTTCTACTTGATTTCTGGCCTATTGGGGTAAGAATCAAATCCTTATAAATAGGAAGGCCTTTTTTTCAGATGCAAGGGATGAATGTGTGGGTAAATTTTTTGGGTTTTTTTTTTTGTTGTTTTTTTTTGCAGAGTGAATGATCATTTTATGATATGAGTAATCACCTCCAGGTAGTTTGATTTTGGCAGGTTATCATGTGAAGCAAGCAAGAAAAATACTGAAATTTCTATTTAAAGACACAGGAATACAAGATTCATAGAATTAAAATGACTTGGCCAATGTCAATGGCTAATAAGTGGATGTGCTAGAAATAGAACCTAGCTGTACTGATTCTAAGGTGAGTACCTTTATTACCACAGCATCCGACTCTTTGCAGAGAGTTTTTACCAGCTAATCTGAATAAACTGCAAATAAGGAGCATCTAGAAGTCAGAGACCATGTCTACTCTGTGTACTTTATGTGGTTCCCTCAAGAACGGCTCAACAAATGCTTTTTGAAAATGATGAGAAAATAGCTTTCCTAGCACTTCCCTATTTGAATAGAGTCAGCCCTCATTCACACTTTCAGAATTAAAAGAGGGAAAAGATAACTATAAAATTTCTGCATTGATTTTTACAAACTCTCTTGTGCACAAGACCTATTAGTAATGTTGCATGATTTTTTTCAACAGGCCATATTTAGCAATATAAGGGGGGAAAAATATCTCATTCCCATTCCTATATAAAGTACAGCTTGAAAACTGCCTCTTAAAAAGTTGTAGCATTACCTCCTATGGGCAATGCCTAAGGCTGGTGCACATTGAATTTTCTGTGGGGTTTCGCTGCTGTGCCCTCAATGCAGAATCGGTTGCTCATTGCAGCTAGAAGGGAATTTGTTTAAAAGGTGAAGGGAATTCTTGAAGTATCTAAGAAGCATTTTGAAATCAGAACTAAATGAAATGCTGCCTTTCCGTCCACACAATGTGTGGCAGATGCAAACACGCACTTTCTGAGGAGTCTGAGCTTAGGTAGTTACCTGACAGTTCTAATGGACTCAGAAAGACGTGCAACCAAATCACTGTGACCTACTTTTGTTACCATGGCACCCTGCATAAATGATCATTTTTAAACTACTTGAAAAATCAGATTGAACAAAAAGTACTTTTACAGTCAAGGTCAAGATGTTGGCCAGAAAAATAAGATCTAAAGAATCATTTAATCAGAACCTTTTTCCAGCAGGAATTAAGGTTAGGTTTGAAAAATACCAAAACCTGACTGGTACCACCATCTTCCCCATCTTGGTTGGAATAAGGATGAGACTCCTAAGTAATTTAGTAAAATGTTTTTGTTTGTTTTATAAAGGTTAAGGACTAAAACCACAGACTAATAAGCACCTTCAAAAAAAAAATAGTCTTCCCTCCCTCCTCCTTTCCTCTTTCTCTCTCTCTTTCTTTGCACATTTTTAAAAGGTCTTCTTTTATGGCTCTTGGGAATAAGATCAGAAATTGTACTTTATGTAGAAATTTTCAATTTGCTTCATAAATCATGAAGTGTTCTGACAAAGCTCTTCAAAAGTCCACATGCTCACGGTGTTAGATAGATGGGGGGTGGAAATAGGACACTGTCCATCTTGAAGGCAGAAATAAGACAAGCAAAATGAAAGCCTGGTGTCAGCTAGAGGGGAGAGGCAGAGAATGAATGGCCAGAGAGCGCTGGTGTGGAAGGCATGGAGAGAGGATGCAGGGAGGAGAAATTTATGAGACATCAAACTGCCCTTGTCTCCTGTCCTTAAACCCAAAGCTCCTTAAGGTTAGAAGTTTCACCTTCATTGTCATCTTAGACAATGCAAGCAGACACAGCTTCTGGCTCACACCTGCATGAGTTCACTCATTTAGTCACATATTTCCCAAGTACTTACATTTAGTCTTTCAACAATCGGTATTGGCAGAGCGCGGTGGCTCACGCCTGTAATCCTAGCACTCTGGGAGGCCGAGGCAGGAGGATTGCTCAAGGTCAGGAGTTCAAAACCAGCCTGAGCAAGAGGGAGACCCTGTCTCTACTAAAAATAGAAAGAAATTAATTGGCCAACTAAAAATATATAGAAAAAATAAGCCGGGCATGGTGGCATATGCCTGTAGTCCCAGCTACTTGGGAGGCTGATGCAGGAGGATCGCTTGAGCCCAGGAGTTTGAGGTTGCTGTGAGCTAGGCTGATGCCACGGCACTATAGCCTAGACAACAAAGTGAGACTCTGTCTCAAAAAAAAAAAAAAAATCAGTATTTATTGTCTGTCTGCTATATGCCGCATGCTGTTTTAGCTGAGAGTCAACACTGGAGAAAATTCCTGATGTCATGGAGAGACAGGTGTGAGTCATCAGCAGTTTTATATAATGTATCAGGTGGTCATCACTGCTTTAGACCTGTGCTGTACAATATGGTAGCCACAGAAATATAAAGAAGCAGAGCACCATGGGGATGATGGGGGCTGTTTTATAAAGGATGGTCACAGAAGATTTGTGCGGCAAGGTAACATTTAGCAGGGACCTAAAGGAAGGAGGGAGTGAGCCAGGCAGGTATCAGGGAGAGAGCGTTCCAGGCAGAGGAACAGCAGTTTCAGAGCTCTGTTCTATGTGCTGGGGGTTGAGGGATAAACAAAACAAGCACAATCACGGTGCATGCTCTGTTTTGGCATTTTCCTTTATAGGGAAGCAAGACATTAAACTAGGAAACAAAGAAACATATATGTAGTTAAAAATCAAACTATGGTAGAGAATAAGTAGAGGAAGAGACTTAGACTTAGACTCAATCACTGAGGAGGGAGAAGGTGTGAGTCTGAGAGGAAGCTGAGTATGTGTATGGAGGGAAGAGGGCCCGACAGGCAGTAGAGCACATGGAAGAAGCTCCCAAGGCAGGAATAATTCTGGAATCTGCTGGGAACCCAGATGAAAGAAGACCACTGGGGCTGGGACACAGTAAGTGATGAGAAAAGTGGTCTAACTTGCCATCGGAGAGGAAACCAGAGGCCAATGCTTCTTTAGCCCACTTGAAGGAGTTCGATTTTTATTCTCAGTGTATTGTGGCACTATGCATGAGTGATAAACATTGAGTGATGTGATCACAATTGCAGTTTGAAAATATTGGTTGCTCATTTCACTGCATGGAGAATAGATTGGGGATGGGGCTGAGAATGAAAGTAAGGTGGCCAGTTAAGAAGTCCCAGCAAGAGGATGATGAGGGCTGAGACTAAGGTAGTGGCAATGGAGATAAAGAGAAATGAAAAATTAACTTAAATTTTAAAATGAAGAGAAGTGAGTAGATTTGATGAACAAATTGGAGATAGAACCAACATGAAATAATACATAAAAGGCACATGGAGAATGTTGGATGGATGAGTGGGTGGGTGGAAGGATGGATGGATGAGTGGCTGGTAACCAGTTCTCTGGCATCCAATACAATTCTGGAAGGCCAGTCTCAAACTTTAAAGAGAACAGGATGATATCTAAGCTGGTAGTTCTAGATGTTCCCCTTCTTCAGGTAGATCCTTAATTTCCCATGATTCCTTACTCATGATTTTAGTGATGGAGTTCTGCTGGTGAAGGTGGTGAATTATATTATTTACCAATGAGTGTTCTTGCTAGAAAACCTTTATTCGTGGATAAGCATGCAACTGGGAGCAGAGTGTGTGTGTCTGTGTGTGTCTTTGCTCCTTCGTTCAGAGCCAGCCGTGGGAACGATGGAGTTGCTGAGAGCAGTGCTTCTTAGTGGACGGTGCACATCAGTCATCTGGGGATCTTGGTAAAATGCAGATTTGGAATTGGCCAGTCTGGGATGGGGCCTGAAATCCTGGGTTCTGACGGGCTCCCACATCATGCTGATGCTTCTCGTCCTCAGGCCCCACTTTGAGTAGCAAGGCCTCAGAGCAGCAATCTGCTTGGCGAGATAGCAGATATTTTCAGCTTTTCAGGCCCTGTGGTCTCTGTCACAACCACTCGACTCTTCCGTCAAGCGTGAGAGCAGCCGTAGACACTACCTAAGGGGACAAGGATGGCCGTGTTCCAACAAGACTTGATTTGCAAGATCAGGCAGTGGGCCAGCCCTAGAGAGTGGGAATCGGGGACTAGAGAGAAGGTATTTAGGACAGAAAGAGCAGTGAAGACGAAGGCAGGAGGGGAACAAAGGAAGTAAGAAAATGAGAAAAGATGGAAGAAGGGAAGGAAGGGAAAGGGGGCAAGGAGAAAGAAAAAAGGGACAGGAAGAAAGAGATGAGCCCCCGACAACAAAAAGAAACCTTTAGGTTTGGGAAATGTGCCCACAGCACTTCAGATGAGTCCCGTCAGGAGTGGGCGTGCGAGGGCTCGGCGTGTGCCAGCCTGCGGGGGACGGCGCCTGCAGGAGGGAGCACCCCGCTTGCCTTAAGATGTGAGGGTACGATAGTTGTCACGTCTGAAGGGGGAGTGAGGGGGCGGCTGTGAGGGGCGGCTCCGGGTGTCCAGGTAACCGGATGAACCAGCAGCTGTAGGTGCGCCTGCCTGCCTGCCGTGAGCTGCAGGGAACGAACAGAACCCAGCCTCCCTCCCCACTGCATGCCACTTCCCTCCCTGGGGACAGTTGGGGCAGGACACGGTGGCACTGGGAGTAAAGGCCAAAAGCATCCTATAGAAAGCCAAGGAGCTCTGTCCAGTGCCACCTCATGCTCCTCTCCACCCCACCCCTGTTCATCTTCTGTATCTAGTGATTGGAATTTTCTCTTAAAGAAAAAGTCACAGTGACAAAATTTGACTGAAGTTTTAACACAGAAAACTTTCTCTTCCTACAAAGCAGAAAAGAATGAGCATTTTTCCCTCCATCTTAAATATACTCTTTTCCTTGTGAGCCCTCGAATCACAGTTTGCTCCACAGAGTGCTGTTGTCATTTCTCAGTGTGTGCGATGTCAGGATCCCAGGCACGCCAGGGCACCTCAGTTCCATGTTCCTGTGTCCAGTGTCCTCAGACCACAAGAAGGAAGTAGAGAGCCAGCGTTTGTGGAGGTTCATGCTGGGCCAGGCACTGGGCCGGCTGTTTTTCATAGGCCACTTTGGGTCACCCTTAGGAGTGTCCTGTGAGCTCGATGCCATACAGCTCCTTATAAACATGAGGAACCTAAAGCTTAGGGAAGGCAGGTCACAGGTGGTCAGTGGCAGGAATGATGCCCTCCGTGATCCAGATGTGCAGTTCAGAACCTCCAGTGTCTACTCCAATCAGCCAGATCTCGACCCGCAAAGTTCAGTTTTCTGTGGTAATGTAAGTGACCAGGATTTTGCATGTCAGCCCTAAACTATTCACTATCCTAGCATCATTCATCAGTGAGGCGAAGGCTCCAGAGATCTCCAGTGAGCTAACTGCCAGTGTAAACCCATGGTGAGTCCTTGTCTGTGGTTCGATGTCATCCTAGAGAAACCTGGCTGGGGAGGCCTGTGATTGAGAAACACCAAAAGCAGTAGTGAAAAGGCCCTGCATTTTTCAAATAAACCAATTCCCTTTAGGATAGAGGTTGAGAAAACTGGTCTTTGAAGTTGGTCAGCTGTGGGTTCAAGTGTGACTCCCAACTGTCTGTGAAGGGGAGCTTCCTTAAGTACCGACTTCGATAGTGTGTTGTGAGAGAGGATTAGCTTATCCATGAAGCATTTAGTCCAGAACCTTCCAAGCATAGGGTAAATGGAACAAGGGACAACTATTATACCCTTATATCTTAAGGCAAAAAGGGTCTTTTGAGGTTTATGAGGATAAGTAAATGTTCTTGGCATTCCTCTAACAAACCTAAATGTGATTATTTCTCCTTGAGTGAATAAAAATTAACTGTAAGTGATTATCTTTGCCTCTACGGATCTCAAGAGAGGAGAAAAAAAAACTAAACTCGTTCTGTTAAACCTCCAAATGAAAGCCTCCCCCAACCCCAGCCCCCTGCCCAAGTTTCTTGTTGTTTGTTTCTTTACCTCAGTCTCTTCCACTCAAAGCATAATGGGCACTGTGTTTGCCCCAGCAACGAGGCCCTCCACAAAGCCAGGCGGGAGGCCTGCAGATGAGGTGCTCTGCAAGCTGAGCCAGTGGCCTCAGGAAGACGCTTGCCAAACACTGATGTTTGACTAATTGGTCATGTCTGGGGAGTTGGCACTGGGAGAAAAGAAAGAAAAGAGGCTGGTGGACATTGATGAAGGAAGAAAGCCAGACTTGAAGCCAAGCATCGAGATCTTGGAGAAACAGCTTGGCCAACATGGAGTTCAAGGAAGTTTGGCACACTGTTTTGACATGGTCAATTAAACCCCTGGACAATGTGCCCAAGTTGCCAGCGTTAGCTTTTGGAGGCATTGGACTAAAGGAGACTGAGGCTGGAATGTGGGTGAAGTCTCAGCTACACCCTCTTGAGGCCAAACAACTCCATGCAAAATTGTCCCAAGACCAGTACAGCCTCTTGGTGGCACCAGCCTGGGGTGGTGAGTCAGGAGAATTTGAACACTAGCCACGAGCTGCGTTTGGAACCAAAGCTGGTTCCTCTAGTTGTTAAGCTGAGGTAACTCACCCACCCAGATGTTTCCCTCTTTCAAGAAGGAGAGGAGGGTTCCCTTCCTGCCACCTCGATCCAGGAGGTATAACCCAATCAGGTGGAACTTTAAAGAGGTCTCCTTCCCCTTCCTGCTCCTGAGAAGCTTTGGATGCAGTTTCCCCCTTTCCTTTCCAAGGGCTTTCATAGTCCCCATAGTAGGGAGGCTGGAGTTTCTTCTACTACAGTTATGTTTCTCCAGCGGACCACTCTCCACAGAATAACCTAATGTGTCCACTTCCAGAAGTGGCAACTTTTAAAAGGCAGCCATTATTCTTAAAATGGAAACATAAAGACCCATCTCACTAGGAACCCTGCTATGAATCTGATCTGATCTTTTCAAGTTAGAATTTTTTGTCCTTCACATTCTTCAGCCATGTTACTCTCATGTTTTCTCTTGGTCAGAGTAGTCTTTCTGAAGCATAAATAAACAAACAAACAATCTGATTGTGGTTCTCTCCTCAGAATTGTTCAAGGGGGCAATGAGATGAGGCATAATTGGAATATTATTTACAGCTGGTTGAAGGATAAATGGAACAGCAGTTTTCAAAAACTATTTAGTATAACATTATTCAATAAAGTGGAAAATGCATATACCTTGTGACCCAGGAAGTAAATATATGTATGTATCTCCTAGGTATATGTATGTATATATGTGATATGTGCATGTGTATATAAACATGTATATCTTCTAGAAAAATGTGTACAAGAATGTTCCTAGCAACACTATTCAAAATAGCAAAATGCTGGAAACAACCCAAATTTCCAAAGTAGTAGAATGCATAAATAACTCAAGCGATGACATACTATACAACAGTGAAATTGTATAGTAGAATATGTGGATGAATCTTAGGATTCATCCTAACATAGGGCTAATGCACAGAAAAATGTTTGTTTTTATTGATATAAATTCAAAATATGCAAACCAAACATTTTTTTAAAATGGATGGAAATGTGGTAAAATTAAAAAGGAAACTGAGGAAATGATAAACATAAAATTTAGAATAAGGTTACTTCTAAAAGATAAGGAAACAGGAAGAGAATGGGCAGGGTACCCATGGCACTTCACAGGAAAAAGTGATCTACTGTCTTAAAAGTCCAAGGGGGAATTTCTGGAGGTGATGGAACTATTCTATATCCTGATCATGGTGGTGGTTCCATTACTTTATACATTTGCCAAAGCTCATAGACTCATATGCTAAAAAGGATGAATTTTATAGTATGCAAATTATAGCTTAGTTGAAAAAACCTTCATAAAGAAAAGTGTATGGTAGGCACACAGGTGCATTTATCATGCTGGGATTTTTATACTTGATATATAATTTATTTTCTTTTATATCCACTTAATCTACTAAAATCCACTTAATCTACTAAAAAGCGATTTAAAACCCCTGAGTGCTATCCCATTTTTCTCAGGCTAGAATCGAGCTGCTAACGTGGCCCATGATGCTGCCCTTCACGATGTTCCGGCCCCTGCCCACCTGTCCTGCCCTGGGCCAACCCACCCTCTGCTCCTCCTGCCACGGCGCTGACCTTGGTGGACTGTGGTTGTCTGTGGGCATCTCTGTGTCCCACTGGACTGAAAGTCGCCAGAGCGTTATCTGCCCCCAGGGCAAGCATGTCATCTGGCACATCATAGGAGTTCAGCAAAGATTTGTGCAGTTTTGTTGGGATATGCCGGCATCTCCTTTGATTCTGTAGGGGAAAAGGTAATGGGAAGAATTGGGTGGAAAGTGAAGAGTATATATGGTGATAATTACTTCAAACTCGGCCAGCTCTGCAATTTTTATGATTTATTAGATTTCTATTGCTGCAGTAACAAATAACCACAAATTTAGTGACTTGAACCAACACAAGTTTATCATCCTATGGTTCTGGAGGTCTGGAGTCTAAAGTGCATCTCATTAAGCTAAAATCAAGAAGTTGGTAGGGCTGCATTCCAATCTGAAGGCTGTAGGGGAGAATCCATTTCCTTGTCTCCAGCTCTTAGAGATTGCCTGCCTTCCTTGACCTGTGGCCCATTCACAGCTTCAAAGCCAGCGGTGACCAATTGAGTCCCTCTCACATAGCATCACTCTGATTCTAACTCTTCTGCTTCCCTCTTAAAGGACTCTTGTGATTACACTGGGCCCAATGAATTATCAAGAATAATCTTATTTTAGGGTCAGCTGATTAGCAACCTTAATTCCACTTTGCCATGTAACATACGTATTCACAGGTTCTGGGGATTAGGATGTGGACATCATACAGTGGGTGGAAGGGGCATTTGGTATGCCTACCACCTAGGGCGAAGAACTAATAAAATTGTCCATTGAAATTTAAGAGAGGCCTGGCGTGGTGGCTCACGCCTGTAATCCTAGCACTCTGGGAGGCCGAGGTGGGCGGATCATTTGAGCTCAGGAGTTCGAAACCAGCCTGAGCAAGAGCGAGACCCCATCTCTACTAAAAATAGAAAGAAATTAATTGGCCAACTAAATTATAGAAAAAATTAGCCGGGCATGGTGACGCATGCCTGTAGTCCCAGCTACTTGGGAGGCTGAGGCAGAAGGATTGCTTGAGCCCAGGAGTTTGAGGTTGCTGTGAGCTAGGCTGACGCCATGGCACTCTAGCCCGGGCCACAGAGTGAGACTCTGTCTCAAAAAAAAAAAAAAGAAATTTAAGAGAGTGACAGCGTATAGCAGATGCCACCTCCTGGTTTCAGGATCACACTAGATTTATGTCTTAGTCATACACCCCAGAAACTATATGCGTGCATATAGTTTTTGTTTCATTTGTGTGTTTGTTTTATATAATCCCTGGAAACACTGGTTTGGAAGGAGAAGGAGATAAAGAAACAAAGACAGCCAATAGAGTGTGTTTTCAAGGCAGTTACCCCGTGTGCAAGAGGAATGTAACCTGGGGAACTGCAAAAAGCAGTGGAAAATACAAGCCTCAGAGTTATCCCCCCAAAAAGCATCAGTTAATTGTTGAGGGCTGCTCTTGGGAGAACTTAATTTCCAGGACCTGTGGACCACTTGGGCTCCAGGGCCAAAGCAAGTCCTCAAGCAAAGAGACACAAGCATTGACAATCAGAAGTCAGGTCAGACAGAATGTGCTGAAAAAAATTAGGGCCAAGAGGGATATGGATATATATGTTAATATATATTTATACATACACATATACATGAATACATATATACACACGTATGGGGGATACCAACATCATCTGTTACGACTTGCAATGGACTTTGGAAATCCAAATGTAGTAAAATCATGGTGCTGAGTAACTAAATGGGATCTTTTAATAATAGTTCAGGAACTTTCCAACTATCCTCCGAAAGATTCTTCAGAGACATCTCAGGCTTCTTGAAGGAAAGTCCCAGCCCATCCTCACTGCAACCAGAAGAGCTGTGGTTTTCTGTTTTTTATTTTGATACATTTTGTTTGAGATAAAGGAAAAGATATAAACACTTTAAAAAAAAAAGTGAGTACCCCTTTCTTGGCCTAGAAATTATAAAAATTGTGTGTCAGGAATCTTTTCTGTGAGGTAGGAATTTGAAAGGGGCAAAGAAGAGGTTGGTTTAATTTCCCTCAGGGTGATTGCTGAAGGGACAAGAACAGAAATCTGGTTTTAGTTTTGTTGGTAAAAATAATCTTTCCACAGAAAAAATGTAAAAAGCTACATTGTTCAGGATCTTTGGACCTATTCATTTCAATACAGGCTGAGAGGTGGGGGTGGGGAAAGGAGATTTTGAACTGTGTAGCTTTTAATGAAATGTTTAAGGCTGAAATAATGGTTCCATACAGCTCTTGACGTGATTTATTCTATTTTGCGTCAATTTGCCTAAAGTGTGTAATGTTGTGGCATTCCACTGAGGGAGGGCTGTAAAGGGCTCTCACCGAGTCATGGATTATAATTTACATCTAGAAAGTCTACACATTCCATAATTATGGTGTGCTATGAATTAGTAGAGTAATATTGAATATCCCTAAACCCCTTATTATGGCTTCTCACTTGAAATATGTTTTCAATATACATTTATTCAGCAGTGCTTAAACATGGCAAGTCATAAACACATGCTTTTTAAATCATGTGGCTACATTTTCTTCCTGCTTAAATGTAAGATCAGATGTTATTAATAGCAGATGGGGAAGAAAATGAGAGGGGGGTGGAGCTGTTAAAAAACAAATAGTAATTTTTATTTTAAAAGATACATCTGCTATTTATGATGCTGTTTCCCCAAAGCAAAAGAGGGGAGAGTATTGTAGAGGCTTGTGGTAGTTTCTGTGGCAATTACTTATCGTTGTAGCACTTTGCCTCCCAAGAGCAATGTATGTTTGAAATCTGCTGTATATTATGTGAAAATGCTTGACCAAACGATTTGGTTAGCAAATGCTCTCTGGCTAACATCCAGGAAGAGGAGCTAAACATCCAACTCTCAGATTATTAAGAACAATAGTCCAAATGGCTAGAGCCCTAAAGAGGCTTCCTATAACTTATCTCTAAAGTGAGAATTTAACTTCGTTCTTTGTGGAGAGCAGCCCAGACTGAGCCATAAGATGAGGAAATTCCTCCCAGGGAAGACAATTGGATATCTTGGAAAGGTATTGCTCTCCAAGACATTTAAAATTCACTTTAGAGACTAGCCTCTGCATGTGTAGCACTCCTGAACCAGCTGGAGTCCTATGCTTGCAATTTCAGCATGCTGACACTAGGTGGCAGGTAGTACCAAAGTCATGCCAAACTTTCTATTATACATAGCCACAGTTCCCTTACCTGTGCTAATGAGTCAAAAGGTATTAAAGATTCAAAAGAGAATTCTTATAAAAGAATAATACGTATAGCCAGGTACAGCTATAAGTACCTATAATCCCAGTGACTTGGGAGGGTGAAGTAGGAGGATAGCTTGAGGCTAGGAGTTTAATACCAGCCTGGTCAACATAGTGAGACCCAATCTCAGAAAATGAAAAAATTAGCCAGGTATGGTGGTGTACTCCTGTAGTCCCAGCTCCTCTGGAGGCTGAGGCAGGAGGATTGCTTGAGCCCAGGAGTTCAAGGCTGCAGTGAGCTACGATTATGCCACTGCATTCTAACCTGGACAACAAAGCGAGACCCTGTCTCTAAAAAATAAATAATGATACCTGCTAAAAATACTGTAAAGGCTGTCTCTACTTTTAAATCTAATGCATTCATTGTAAAGGCCATGTCAGTGCACACTAACAAAAAGCTCTATTTTTTATAAATATACTGAAAATAATGATGTGGTTTATAGGGAGGGACATATTTTATTTATGTAAACACAATATTATACTTTATATCACAATTCAATAAGATATAACAAGTTCTTTATATGTGGTTATGTTTTAGTAACCCTAAAAAAATATGAAATCTCATAGATAAATATATTGAGATCAGGAAATGCTGGAATATAGGAGGATTATAGTAGTACTAAAGTCAATCCAAAACATTAAGATAATGGGACAAACTTCATCTGATGAGTTGCCTGGCTTGTGGCTTATTATTTCACAAGAAGATAGCCTTGCTTATTATTTTACATCTTGGGCTTTTACTTTTCCGTGGGTAGTACCGGCACATAAAATGCAGAATTATGTTTGACTTGTGGGAAACAAGTGGGAAAGTGAGGGGTTGCATCTTATGTGTTGGCAAAAAGAATAAGCTCCTACTTTTCAAATAGTAGATCTAGGTTTCTACTTTGATGCTTTCATTTTGCCCAATCACCGGCAGAAATTATAAAGCAATCAGAAGGAGCAAAAAGTAACCCATAGGTCTACATTAGACAGTGCTAAATGAATGAAGAAAGCCAATTACAAAGTTAAAGTTAAAAGCAGCGACTATATAAATAAGTTATTAAGCTATATAATTGAGAGCATGATGTAAAGAAATGTGAACTCCTGGGCAAAATTAAATGCCTTATTTCCTAACATGTTAACTCTTCTGAATTAACCTTTAATTAAACCCTGGTTTTCTCTCTTGTGCTAGTGACACTGACTCCCACTGAAACTTTCAGTGCTCTTATGAGGCTTCTCAAAGTTCCTCCATGGAAGCAAAGTTAAGTCCTTGCTCATGTCTAGCATGTATCCCAATTTAAGAAATGCTTTATTAATACCATGTACCCCTTGAAGAAACACCAGACTACATTTGGCTCAGTGCAGCTTTAACTTCCTACAGAATTAAGTGTTCAATTTCTTTTTTTAATAACCAATCATCATAAAGTGAGAATCTTATTAAGAGTATAAACTTTGGAATCCATGTGAGTTGGAAACTCAGCTTCACCATTTGCTGACCATAAGCCCTTGAGCAAATAACCAAGAGCATTTTTAAAATTAGAGTAATAATAGTACCCACCTTAAAGGTAGAAAAGGTTGGATGGGAACCTGTGTATAGTGCTTGGGTACTATGTACCTGGTACATAATAAGTACTCAATTCAATAAATATTAGTTATTATTATTCCTATTATTATTATTAATGGAGTTTCAATTACCTTATCTGAATCTGAGAAGTACTCAGAGTTCTTAAATTTTTTTTTTAATACCATAAGTAAAAGCAAAGAAATGTCACTGCTTCACAAATCCTATGGGAATATCATGTGTTACTTTTCCCACTTTTCCTAGTTTTCCTTCTTCCATCAAGTATCTGGGTGTAACTGGTTCCCTCATCATTGGCTCTCCTGGGCTCCTCTGGCACAGTGTTTACTGAACCCACCTGTTTGGGTGCAGCCTTTTTTTTTTTTTTTTTGACAGAGACCATATTTGTTTTCAAAGAAAACTTTATAAAACATATCTAACCACATTTCAAGTTTATATTTTGTTTTATGCAAAGAGTCCTTACATGTTAGCTTTGGGATTAGCACCTAATAGTGGATCATCTTTAACTAGAAGGACAGACTAATGGAGGCTGTCAGTGCACTGAAAGCTGGAAGGAGCTCCTGCTTCCCCTGGAGAGGTGGCACCAGGGGGTGCCCAGTCAGCTCCCCCAAAGACCCTTCCTTTAGGAGGACCCAGCTGTGTTATTCTGAAACCCCAAAACCAAATTCTGTATACTTGCCAGTAAAGTGAATGAAAATGATCAAAATACCCATGTGGCTGTAGAAGAAACAAAATAAAGCAGATGGGATTCATTATATTAATATTAATGGTACACAGTGGAGGGAGGCGAAAGTAATCAGGGTTGGGTTTCCCAGAGAAGGAGAAGCAGCAAGGACAGAGGCTTGGTTTTCACCCAGCTATTAGCCAGGCCAGCTCAATGCTCTGTTGATTATTTGATTTCTCAGGAGTTTGGGTCAATCAATAGTTATAGAACTTGTTTCTCTTTTTTTTTTTGTTTATTGATACTGATGAGTTCTGAATTGGAACTCTCTTGGTTGGGGTCAGTGGCCACTTGCTTGGGGTGATGTCAGAGAGGGCAGTATCGTCTGGTGTTTAGGAGTGCAACCTGGCTTTAGCTCCTGGCTCCACAGTCCACTGGCTGTGTGACATTGGGCAAGTAACCTTTCCATGCCTCTGTGTCCTTACCTCCCAAATGGGATAGAATATGAATTCCTGCTTCAGTAGGTTGCTGTGTCAATGAAATGAGTCAATACAAATGGTCCCCGACTTAATGTTTATCGGGATGTAGCCCCATGGTAAGTTGAGGAATATCTGTACCTAGAACTGGGTTATAAGAGTGCTGGACACAAAGCCATCTGTAAACATGTATTAGCCGAGGTGACGAGGATATAAAGGTGACAACAGTGATGCCAGGCTCCCCCATCCACCCTCACCACCATCCTACTAAACTATCTCTTTTTCCTACCTGCTATTTTACCATTCAAAATATATTCAGTAGAACCCAAGTGTTTGAGTTTATAGGGAAACACAAATGCATCTAATCTCATTTGAAGGATAAGAGCCAAAGCCTAGAGTGGTTAAGTCACACAGCTAGTTATAGACAAAGCCAAGTCTAGAAACCATAGTCTGCAGAATTCCAATTCATTTCAACCCCACACACTAGCTTACGGCAGAGCCCATAAAGGGTGGGGGGAACAAAAACAAAATGGAATTGAGACGTTTGGAGGAGGGAAAAATGTTCCACGTCAAACCATTCCTCAGAAAGTGGAATACAAAACTAGATAAGATTTGTGGTTTCAAAAACCAAGCAAACAATCAAAGTTTTTTTGTTTTTTTTTTAATCTCTGGACTCTGGTGGATATGGGGGAATTAGTTTGTTACAGCTAAAAAAGTTAAACTGCAATGAAAAATAAAATGCAGATGTGTTGCTGTTGTGAGCAAATGCAGCTGGGTATTTATTAATACTCAGAAATACTCAGAAATTCATCCATGGAGGCACGAGGGGTAAGGTTTGTGAGGTAAGTGGTGAGAAGTTCTTCAGGGGAGTTTTATAAGCTCCCAGGAGTAGAGGACAGTCACCATGAAATAAGACTTTGAGAAGCCCCAGAAAAAGAAAGTTGGGAGTTTTCCAGTGAAACTTTAGATTGAGAAAGAAAATAAACCCATGTTGTTCTAAACAAGATGGTGGATCCAGTTCAGAGAAATTGAGTAAGAGATGAAATTCCCAGAATCACAAGAAAATCTAATAACAGACTTTCCCTGAGGAGCACCCAGATCAAAAAGCTGACTCAGGGGGTCTCTCTCTACAGGTTGCTGAGGAGGGGCCTGCCACAGTTGGAGCCGAGAAGGGGGGTGGCTTGGAAGTGAGTCAAGGAAAGACCCCAAACCCACAGGGACAAAGGGAGTTGAAAAGCGTGGTTTGGCTTAGTGGAAGGAAGAGAGGTTGGTCAAGAGAGGCCTGCTGACAGGAAAGCGGCTGAAAACAAGAAGCATCTGGAAAGGGCCACTTAATGCTTTAAACTCATGCCAAGCTAATTGAGTAATGTGAGCTTATGTTCTTGTAAATTATTTCAACTGTATATAGTTCTTCCCCTGAGACTGCCTCACCCTGCAGTTCAAGATTGGTCGTGTGTTTGAATAGGCTCTGAGTGTGCTGTATTCTGAGTGTGTGTGCACACCATTTATTGGTACAGTGTACATTCCCAATACTGTGCACAGACTCATTCAATTTTCACAAGTGAATTATTTAACATAGCAGGTACTGTAATTCCATGTTGCACATGTAGACACTAAGGCTCTTCCTAGCAGGGCTGTTTGACTGTGGCACCCTTAATTCCTAACCCCACACTGTCATATCATGAAAATGCCTGTGCAAAGAAGAGAATGTACATACGAGTGTGTATTTCTACAGCCCCTTGTTACAAGGAGACCCTCTCTCTTCTTTCAGCCCAACTCTGAATCATAATGTCATTTGACTGAAGAACCTCTTCTTGAATGCCTGGAACATACCCCTCAGTTCCCAAAGCTGAGGATGGAGCTTCTAACTATGATCAAAATGAAGAATCTTGCTGTTCTTCACTCAGGGCCTTCCCCCAACCCTGGTCTCCTACCCCTTTGCTCTCCCCCCAGGCAGCTCCCCAAATCTCAGCCTTCCTGTTTCATTTTCGCATGGAAGTCAGGAAATCTAGGTCAGTTTATCCAAGTAGAAAGTGTTATTTTATTGAGTTAACTCTGTGTAAACTGTGCCTCTTTGCTTTGTAGAAACAAAGTCCCTTGTGTCCAGGGCATTGTCTCTGGAAGTTTTCAGAGGCTTCCAAGTAATCACTTAGATTAAAGTCAACAATGAAAACTCTTATTCTCTCTCTTTTTTTTTTTTTCTCAGAAATAGTGTTTCCCAGTAACAAATGTCTGTCTTTTTGACTGTTTCATCGGACACTAAATCAATTCAACCTTTTGACTGTGAAAGGACTTTAAGTAAATTGCCAGTGCCACTACACCAGTGTCCAGAAAGATCGGAATCCACCTGACAGAATGGGAGAGGCTTAGGCTCGTTTCATAATTATAGAAACTTCCTTATTATTCCTGTAAGTTGATCCAGCAAATATCATTAAACCCATCTGGTTATCAAAAGAGAAAGGGGGCTTTTTGGTTGCTAACCATCATTTTAAATTCTATTATCTTCTCATCCCAGTTATAGACATCTTATAATTGTGATTTTTTTAAAAAAAATGTCTTGATATTACAGTAGTGCTGTTTATGTAAAACTTTTCAACATTTTAGAGCAGCACTAGTCAAAGTTCGGTCCATGAACCAGAGCTGGCTCAGAAACCGTTTGTTACCAGGCCCATTGAATTCAGGACAGAAGCTGAGAGTAGGCATTTAGAAACTTTTAGCAATTTGATATTGCTGCAACATTCAAGCAGCATTTCATTTTCCTAGTAGTTCTTCTTTACTGTATTTTATAAAAAGTCTTTGTCCAAAATAGATTAGAAATGCAGGATTAAAAAAACACAAAAATCCTTGTCTTTTATCGCAGTAGTTTGAGAAAAAACTGTTGTGTAGCATTCATCATCTCAATTGACGCTGCCTAGTTTTGCAAAGGAGCTGGTGATTGCATCTTAAGCCCCATTTTACATATAAATAAACTTGACGTCACCGATGTCATGTTTTAGTTCCTCTTACCAGAAGCCAGCACTTTACAAGGTACCACTCTGCTAATAATCATGGACAAGTTAAAGCAAGTTCATGTGCAGACACTCTTGCCTAAGCTTTTTTTAAAAGGAGGCTTCTCTGTGTACAGCTAATCTTGAATAGTCTATGAACAGATAACCTTTGATGACACTTGAGTTCTCTCAATTCATAAAACCATTTGGACACAAACAGACTGGCCAATTCCCTGTGCTTCTCAAAGCAATTGAAAGATCCTAACTGCCTAAAAGTTTTAGGCTTGAAAGAGACCCCAGGGTGACCACACAGCCCCCTGGCATTGACCCATGCAGCAGACAGCCTAGGTGCCACGGGACAGCATTCTGTTTGGGGGCAGCAGGGATGATTAGAAAGTCCCTTCTCATGTCATTCCCACCCCTGCCTCTCTAACTCCTACCTCTTGGCCCTATATCTATCTTCTCAAGGTATTGAAAATAAGTCCCAATATTTGGTCATAGACATTGTGCTCCTTCTGAATCTCCTTCCTCTACCCCAGACCAAATATCCCTAGTTTTTTCAATGGTTCCTTATGTGGGATGGCTTCAAGAATGCCCCACCCCTAGTCTCACCACTCTGTACATTCTCTTTAGTCAAAGTCCATCCTAAAGTAGGGGAGTTCCATTGACCGAACCTGGTATTCCAGAGGTGGTCTGTCCAGAATATAGGAAAATGGTCATCTCCCTCCATCCATACACTGTATTTTTTATAATGCAGACTAATACTGCATTACCTATTTTGCATCCTCAGCAGGTTGATGTCTTACAGTAAGATTAAAGTGTTGAGTTGTTTTAATATGAATTTCTTCATTTGGTTAATTACTTTATTATTGACCCACTGATTTACTAATTGATTGGTTGATTTCTTCCTTCACCTACCATCCAACCAAGCATCCAGCCAGTCAAGCAGTGGAATCTGTAATATCTGCTTCATGATTTTAATCCCATAAGATATTTTGAGAAGAAATCATGCTCAGTGGAAGGATAGCGGTTTAGGCCTTTTAATCTTCCCAGTTAATTTGATCTGGAGCCTTAGTGTCTGGGCGGGCCCCAGTTCTTTGGTCCACACCTCAGGGTATGGTTAGCCAATTAACTAAATCCCAGCTAGCCATACTCTCTAGAATCTGAGTTGATCAGTGAGCTCCACGGTAGACACTTTGTTGTTTTTGACTGCCACCCTCATCCCCCTTCCTCTTTAGAATCACTAATCAAGGAACTCTCTTTGTTCTTCATTTTGTGACATCCGTTTGCTTAGCATCCAGATCCGATTGTCCCCAGCACCCCTGCCTCTGAGGACATGGTCACTGCATCCTAGAACCACACCAGACATTGTATGTGGGTTGCCTCAAGGGGCTGGGATGGAGGAGGAGTGGGAGGGAGATTATTAACATCATTGTTTCACATGTTATAATGAGCATGTATGATTTTGTAATTAAGAAGAGTAGTAACAGAAAAGATTAAAGAGGAAAAAGAAATCACCCCTACTGGCTTGTTGGCTAGGGTCTATTCATGTCACAGTGGGACCTTCCTCCTTAATGGCTGCCTGGCTTACTCATGTTCCAGTCATTTCTTAATTCCTTGGATTCGGGCCTTTACCCCTACTATTCTACAAAGGGGGAAAAAAATACTTTTTCTAAGTTCACTAATGACCTCTATCAGGGATCAGTAAATTGTGGCCTGTGGTTCTAATGCAGCCAGTCACCTGCTTTTGTTGATAAAGTTTTATTGGAACACAACAATGCCTATTAGTGTATATTACGGTCTATAGATGCTTTCCCAGGACAACCACAGAACTGAGCAGTTGTGACAGAGACTATATGGCCCACAGAGCCTGAAATATTCACTCTCTGGCCCTTTCTCTTTACAAAGATCATTTTGTTGACTCTTACTCTACATCAATTAATCCATTGATTTGGCTGCTCCCATGGCCCTGAATCATTTCTCACCCTCTTCAGCCTCTTAGCTGCCTTTCCTCTCAGGACCCCCATTCTGGCAAATATCTTCCCTCACCCACTGTAACTGAATCTCGTTATTCTCTGCTGTTTCCTGTGGCCATTCTTTTTTCTGTCTTCCATCCTGACATTTACTCACCTGTAAGCATACATGAGGGCACATTATTTTGTCTTTTTTGTTCCTGTCTCACCAGTGCCTAGAACAGCACCTGTTAAGTGGATGAATGAGTCTAGCGGAAAGTTGAGTCAGAACTCTTCCTTTCACATCGTCTTGAGAAAAAGTCCTATTTGGACTTCACAGGTGAATAGGTAGATCCCACAGATCATCGAAAGAGGAGAGTTTACCTTGGAATCATGAACATTTCCTCTTATACAGCCAAGACCCTGGGTATTTAGGAAACTGCTTTCCATTTCTTTGGTCCCAACACTTGACTCTTTATTGTGACATATTAGGAATATGTATAGGATACAGGTAGTAGTGCTTCTGTAAATCTCCTGTTCACCTCCTAATTTGGTCCAGTCTCCTAGGATTTTACAAAACCACTCTCTGGTCCCTTCCTTCCATGGACTTCTAGACCCCTTTGTGGCTACCACCATGGTACTAGATGAAGACTCTGCCATTCATTTTGGGAAAGTTGGCTGTCTTTCCCCTATCTATGCATAGCTAATTTAGATCATGTTTGTCAAATAAATTATCATCCTAAGAAGGAAGAGAAGGAGGGAAGGAGAAAGGAAAGCTAAGTATAACTTAAGCCCCTTCTTATTACGATTAGGGTTGGCAAAGAGGAGTTTTCACTTTGTGTGCTAATGCTGATCAATTAGCAGTGGTTGCTGGGATCTGTTTGCTTCACTGGATTCTGAGGCTGTATTCTGGTTCAGCGGGAAAAAGAGCTATGACCAATTAGTGCTGTCTGCTGTGGGTGTTAAAAGAAGGGAGTTACAGCTTACAGGCCATGTTTTTGTACTCCACTTTTGGGCTTTTAAGCCAATGTTTACAAAAAAAGCTTTTAAGAATGATTATGTGAGTAGAATATTAGGCTGCCTGTTTTGGAACAATTGGGTCTTCTCATCCTCTGCAATAAGCAAATGGGACAGGTACCTGGATTTTTCATCCTATCAAAATGATACCCAGTGGGGTAGAAGTAATTTTTCCAAAGGAAATTGGGATGATGGTAAGATGGAGAAATAAGATACAAAGAACTGCTCCCCCAATAACCAGCCAAACTGTCTAGGGCCCACTACAGGGTACAGTCAAGAGTCTCCTATTTCTATTATAGTATTAATAAAAGCTGTTCAGTTAAGTCTTAATTTATCCGAGAATGGCTCAAGACTATTGGAATTTAGCCAAAATACAAAATTTAATGTAATGAGACTTTGCAGCTATTAATACATGTGCAGACACTTCTGAAAAAGTCATCATCCCTTTACCCTCACCTGTGCCCTTGTGCAATGGATATTTCCCTGGATGTGGCTACGAACATGTCTAACAGCATGAGTGACCGCCATGCAGGAGGTTATTAGTGAGTTTATGGAGCGCTTGCTAAGGGCCCTATCAAGTACTTTACATCCGTTTTCTTGCATAATCCTCACAACAGCTCTGTAAAATATGTGTAATTGTCCCTGTTTGCAGCTGATGAACCAGAAGCAAGGAAAGCTAAGTGGTTTGCTCACATAGTTAGTAGTGGTGGTGATCTGTCTGATTCCTAAGCCTGTGCTCTTGATCACACATGAATTCAAGGTTATAGCATTTGTGTACTCGCCAATAAATCTGAATTGTGGGCAGCTTTGCCCCACAGAAAACACTGGCAACATCTGTTGACATTTTTGGTTATTACAACTGGGGAAGGCTACTGGCTTCTAGTGGGGTAGAGCCAGGGATGCTGCCAAACATTCTGCTATGTGTAGGAGAGGCCCCACGACAAAGAATTATCTGAATGAAAATGTCAGTCATACCGAGGTGGAGAAACCATAAGTATACACACACCGTGTACACATGGTTTGTGACCACATATAGTACACATAGAGCTTTGGTGTCTGAACAAGCAAATGACTTGGTTCTTAAAAGACAAAGCTCGCTGTGAGTAGGGATTGGCTGCTAATATTTTTTTTAATTAACTAGGAGTTGCCAGAAATAAATCTTTCCTAATATCCCCGCAGCTTCTACTCTCCTTGACACACATCCTCCAAAGAGGACAGAAAGTCCAGTGAGTCTGTTCAGGCAGTGAAACTGATTAAATCCTATGCTTCAAGTTGGCCCTTCCATGAGTGCCTCAATAACTCTGCAGCCTGGAGGGGCAGCCTGGCAAATTCACTCTTTCTGGGTAGTTGGCTGTTTGCAAAGCAAGGCTGAGGTTGGCCAAGGGGGTCACGGTTGTCCTGTAATCATATTATGTTGCTATATCCGCCCATTGCCCCTCTGTGGTCCACTGGGGAACTATTAAGCCAGCAGCGCTGACCTAAGTGAGATGGACGATAGCAATGTTCCTTGGAATGACGGATTGACCAGAGGGGTGGTGTAATAGCATGCCAGTGGGGGTTAGCAGATGGGTTGCTCTAACAGGAGTGGAGCTGTCTGCTCTCCACAAAGATGAGCGAGATTGGAAATGCACAAGTAACCTCCATCTATAGAATGCATCCTATGATCTTCAAAGAAGGGCAAGCACCAAGCCTGCAGCAGACTGACCTGAGCTTAACACTAGAAACTACCTATGATTTGGTCATGTATTGCAATAGCCTTTATAATCTCCTTCCTAGAAGCTATTTTAAAAACATAATGAAAAATATATACAATGATGATGTATAAAGATGTTCGTTGCAGCATTATTTATGTTAGCATAAAATTTGTAGTAACACAAAGCACTAGCAAAAAAGAGATTGGCTATATAAATTAACTCATACCCACACATGGAAACATTACATAACTAGTTTTACATAAGCAGGTTTTTCAAAGGGTATTTAATGACATAGAAAAATATCTATATATTAAGTTTAAATGAAAAACAAAATCAGAAAAATATGGATATCATATGATCTATGTTGAAAAAAACATATAAAGACATAGAAAAAACAGAATAAAATAAATCAAAATATCGATGGTTTATTTCTGGGACATGGATTAATTATGATTTATGTTTTCTTCTTTGCAAATTTCAGTACTTTCCAAATTGTCTGCAATGAGCCTATGTTGCTATTTTTAAAAATAGTACTATTTTTTTCTTTCAAAATAAAGTAACTTTTCTCTGACACTAAGTTTCTCATACTATATGAGAAACTCTGGGAAGCTAGTTACTCAATACATAATGTAGCAACCGTCCCCACCAAAAACCAGTTACTACCTAGAAGATTGCTTAAGTCACTTCATCTCCTGCCTGTGTCTCTTGTCACACTCACCCCAGTGTTAGCTGAACACCAAACAACCCTCCTCCTTTTCCTTGTGCGGATAAACTGCATGACTTCTGGTGGAGTTGCCGTCTGGCCCATTTGATGTGGTCATTTCCCCAACCCCCTCCTCAAAGTGCTGCTCCAGTGCATACACATTGCACGCAATGTCTCCAAGGCGGGGCCCCCTTCCCTGAGCACTTCCAGCTACCTTTCTTTTTGGCCCAACTCGCTCTGGAGTGTGTAGGTTTTTTTCCTAACCTGAGGACAGCCTTCTGAGCAGCAGCCTATAGCAAAATCTGTGCTTGTCATCATTGCATTAAGCTCACCTGAGCTGTTGTTTCAAGAACTAGGATATAAGAGATCTGGGGATTTGTTCTGTTCTGTGTACATTTCTATTTGGCGCACCTTTATACTTTTCTCCGAAGAAAGATGGCAGCGATGAGCTCTAGTAAATCGCAAGAAAGCTCTCTTTGCTTTGTACCCTTGCCTCTCAAAGGTGCTCAGTGTGGCTCAGGCATCTGCCTGGGTCAGGCCTCTCAGCCTGTTGTGATTTGCTGTTGTAGCCTCTCCTCCCAAGCCAGGAGCTGCATGAGAACCTGGGTTAAGACTGTTTAACACAGCATGACTTGGAGACGTTCCCTTCTCCGGCAGCCAGCGATCAGTTCACATGCCCTTCACTCTCCTTCCCTCCATGCCCCCGTGCGTGCGGCTGGCATTGGTCTGAGCAGCAGGTGAACACAGAGAAGCAGTGCAGCCCTGGGATCAGGGCTGTGAAGATCAGACAGAATGTCTCTCCGCGCTGCACCCCGCCCACAGCTCCTACACGGGCAGCTGCAAACCCACAGACGAAGAACTGTGCCTCCCCTCTCTGCCCAGCATGTGGCTTCCGCTTCCAGAACCTTTATCCACAGCAAAGATTTGCTAAGGGCTGAGGATGCATCAGGCACTGTTCTGGATGCTAGCGATAGCATGTGAAGAATTCCTAAGATTCCTGTCCTCCTGGAGCTTACTTTTTGTGGGGGGAGAAAGATAATAAAGAAGACAAAATAAGGAGTAAAATCCAACCAGGAAGGGAAAAGGGTTGCAATATTTTTTTTTTTTTGAGTCAGAGTCTCACTGTTTCCTGGGTTAGAGTGCCGTGGCGTCAGCCCTAGATCATAGCATCCTCAAACTCATGGTTTCAAGCGATCCTCCTGCCTCAGCCTCCCGAGTAGCTGGGACTACAGGCATGCGCCACCATGCCCAGCTAATTTTTTCTATATATTTTTAGTTGGCCAATTAATTTCTTTCTATTTTTAGTAGAGACGGGGGTCTTGCTCTTGCTCAGGCTGGTCTTGAACTCCTGACCTTGAGCGATCCTCCCACCTCAGCCTCCCAGAGTGCTAGGATTACAGGCGTGAGCCACCGCGCCTGGTCAGGGTTGCAATTTTTGATGAAGTAGTCCAGGAAGGCCTCACGAGACAGGAGCATTGCAGTAAAGACTCGAAGGCAGTGAGGGAGAGAGTGGCTCTGCGGGAGGAAAGCTATGCGCTTTAGGCAGAAGGAACAGTCAGTGCAAAGGTGCTGAGCTGGAGTGTGCCGGATGTGTGGGGCCATCAGGGATTCCAGTGTGTCTAGAGGGGAATGGATGAGTGGGCCAAGGCAGGAGAAGGAATCCGAGAGGCCACAGGAAGAGATCCTGTGCACGTGGACCCGTGGGACTTTGTGCAGACTCCTGCCTTTCCTCCAGGTTCGATGGTGGCAGGTGTTTGGGGCAGGAGAGTGAAACCCTTGGGTGAAGGATCTAGCTGGCTGCTCTGTTGAGCACAGACTGTAGGGGAGGGAAAGGTAGAAGCAGAGAAAGCCGTGAGGAGGCTCCGGAAGCTAAGCAGGTGAGAGACACTGGTGCTCTGGACAGGTGAGAGCAGCGAGTGATGTGGAGGGATCCTCCCGTAATCATAGCCCTCTCTACCACTCACGCATCCAGGCCTGGTTTTCCAAGAATCACTGACCAGGCTGAGAACCTGATTAGTGCCACAGAAAAGCTACTTTCTTTTGAACAACAAAAAACACCCTTTTAAGAATAATTGAAGCAACATAGGGCCACTGCAGACAATTTGGAAAGGACTCAAACTTATAAAGAAGAACATGTAAATCACAATTAATTTCTAGAAATACACATTGTTAAATTTTGATTTATTCGGTTCTTGTCTCTCTCTCTCTCTCTCTCATACACACACACACACACACACACACACAGATTTTTCTGATCTCATGTTTTAGTTAAACTTAACATTATAAATATTTCCCACATGCCAGAAGCTCTTGGGAGCTTCTGTGTCAGGCAGCAGTGGTCCCCAACCTTTTTGGCTCCAGGGACCGGTTTCATAGAAGACAGTTTTTCCACGGATGCCGGAGGTGTGGGGGAGGCGCAGCTCAGGCAGTGATGTGATGGGGAGCGGCTGTAAATACAGATGAAGCTTGGCTCACTTGCCCGCCACTCACTGCCTGCTGTGCACACTCCTCCCCAAGTTTCACACAAGACAATTTTTTCACGGATGCAGAAGGCGTGGGGGCGGCAGAGCTCTGCAGCCCAGTCCCTAACAGACCAAGGACTGGTACCGCAGGTACCAGAGATTGGGGACCGCAGTCTTGGAGAACAGGCCCATGCGCCCTTCCTGCAGGCAGGCAGGCAGGCATGGAGGAGGCCTGGAAGAGCTTGAACCCAGAATGCCAAGTGTCCTTCCTCAGACTCACCAAGATAAGCGTCTCTTCCTCCCTGGGAAAATGAGAAAGGGAGGTCAGGAGTGTCACCCTGGTGAAAGACCTGTTCAAACATGAAAACTCAAGGCCAGGGAAGCAGAGGTGCCCTCCTTCCATTGTGGTTTCAACGGACTAATGAATGTCAAGTACTTGGTCCTGGCAAATGCTCAATAAATGTCATCTTCCCCCTTTCCCTGTCATTGCCAGGGAAATACCAAAATTTCATAAAGTGAACATTCCCATGTGCCACTCTAATGGGCGAAAATGAATTATGGGGCAGTCGTTTCTATTTGTGCCAACCGAGTGAACCCTCTATAGAATGTAGGACCCGTTCCGCAAGTTTTCCTTGGGTGTCAGAGGTCACCCTTCTCACCTTGTGTACGTTTGAGTATACTCAAGAGAAGAAAGGACAATGATTCCCCAAGCAGGCCAGTCTCTTGGTGACCTCAGTTGGAATTCAGTAATTCTTTATGGATGGATGGACATACGGAAGGAAGAAAGGGAGGAAGGAAGGATGGGTGGTGGCTGAAAGGAAGAAAGGGTAAATTAAGACAAAGGCATTGTGTCTTTGTTTTCTCTGAAAAGATTTGAGGGGAGTAATGATTTTACATAATCCAGTGTAGTCTTTTTTTCCCAAATGACATAAAGCCTCAATATGAAAATCCCTCATTTCTATTGGAAGAAAGTAAAGAGTCACATTATGATCTAAATAGCATATTTTATCTGTTTGAGCCGAGGAGAGGGAGATGGGTGATTTTCTAGCTTGAGTGACATAAATCTGTGCCCCCCTAATAAAATATATTGGTTTTGCTGTGATTCATTTGAT
>VBSM01000813.1:9666231-9674438 GCA_008086735.1 Cheirogaleus medius | reverse complement strand
TGAAGTGGACCATGGCTTGTGTGCAGTGGATGAAGTAATTGGAGTGAGTGCTTCTCCCTAGAGACAGAATCAATCACTGTTGTAGAAGATGGTGACATTTTAGAAAGAAACTCTGAAGAAAATGTCATGCTTAAAAAATTAGATTTAAACACACTGGCTCCAGATTGATTTTTATTACACTCAAATGGATACCCTGATTGATTATCAGTCTTACAAATGTTTAGCACATTTCTCACTTCTCTAATAATCAGAATAATCTAATTTTCAATGTCATTTAATGTACTCTATTCAAGGTTATAATAGATCATATTTCTAATAACACACAGCAATTATGTAATGAATAATACAGGAGGACCAGTGTTCAGATTCCCTTGATTTTAAGGCAGTGCCAAGGGAAGGGCTTAGACAAACCCATTCTTCTACATGTGATTTGCATTCTAAGTCTTCGCCTGCACCTTATAGGGTGTGTTTTTTTCCCTTGCTGGTGACCTAAATGGAACTTTGCCAGAAAAATTGACCCTCCCACACACACACAGAAAAAAAAAACATTTTGGGGAGGAAATAGCAAATTTTGAATCTTTTTAATATATGTTATCAGTGCATCTGAAGAAAAGTGCTCCTTCGCCACGTTATTTATTGAGCCTTTCTGGTAATTGCTGCTTTCTTCCCATTTTTGATATACACTCCCCGGAGAAATACCATATTTTAGTTCTAAATATTTTTCCAATACCCACTGTAGCAGCGGCTGACGTTATAGATGTTTTAGGGTAAGCCATGGGGTATCTAATTTGGGGGATATTTGACTCTATATTTGGAGCCTAATACTTACTTTATTATGTTTACTTTGGTTTGTTTTTGTTTTTTTCTCCTCTAAGAGGCCTGACTCACTTTGGGAAGTAAGTTGTGCTTTTTATATTTGTGGCTTCTTACCAGTTCCAGTCATGTCCAAATCTAGGTTAGCGATTATGAATTCCCCTAAGGCTTGCAGCTCTGTTTGATCTGGCATGTATGAAGTGGTATCAAAACCTGGTGGCCCAACGAACAATAGCACTTGAGGAGTTTCTCTTTTTGTGCTGTGTTCTCGATGAGGGGTTTTTAGGGGCAGGCAGAAAAAGGGGCTGAAGAAGTATCAGGCCTGATGCTATTTAGAGACTAAAAAGAGGGGCATTAGGCAGAAGGCCAATTCCTAAAATTGGTCCTAGATGTGAACCTGGCAGAACAAGAACTTCAGAAGATCTGAAGGTTCCAGGAGATCTAGGCAGAACTAAATTATGGGCTAGCACAAAAAAGATACTATTTAACAGCAGTGTATATCAAGTCCTGATTCAGACTCAGCCACATCAGTAGTGGAAATACAGGTTGGGAAAGGCCAGAGCTGAGGATCTGATGACCACAAGCTTGCCATGAACCAAGTCTAGGTAGTAACATGTCCTCCCCTTTTAAGGTGTTTGATTAATCAGATCACGAAAACCCACCACAGCCCTCTGAATTTGTGGCTGATCAGAGCATACCTGGAAACATTATTGTGGGGTTTTTTTGTTCTTAGTATCTCATCTTAAGAGAGACATTATCTAGACCTGAACATTATCCAAACCAGGTTGACCACGATGGCATGGGATCATAAAGCTGTGTGCTATGAGATATAATTAAACACATTGGAAATTCATAGAATGGAGAAAACCAGATATAGGGAGAAGATAATTGCTCTAAACTATTGTAGGGGCCATGAGAAAAAGGAAAGTCATAAAATTTGCTACCATTTATTGAGTACTGGATCTTTTCAACACCCCTGTTTGGTCATTACCACTCTTTGATGGTCATGGCAAGTAACACTGAGAGAGACCAGATAAATCGCCCAAATTTAACAACTACTAAAACTACAGAGTCAAGATTAAACCCACATCTCTCTCACCCAGATTTTGTGATCTTGCCATAAATGAGACTCTCTGTAAACTGATTCTAGATAATATCCAAGGTTCCTTCCAGCTATAGAATTCTGTAGGTCTCTATTCAGGATATGAGTTCAAAAATCATTTCCTAATAGTTGGAAACACTCCTTGCATAAGGAGGGAATATCCTCTTCTAGTATTCAGGGTAATATGAGATTAACCTGAGGTAAATGGAGGTTGAGAAAATAAGGAACCATTTGCAATCAGGATCCTTGGCAGTAAAAGCTGTCTACACTGTTAAAAACATCAGTTCTCAAGACATCATGCAGTTTTTTAGAGCTTTGAGAAAAGGTAGTGTGTCCATTTTAGTTCATTTGGGCTAAGAAAAGAATTTGATTTATCCCAGTTCTGGAGACTAGGAAGCCCAAGATCAAGGTACTGAGAGATATTTGGTGAGGGCCAACTTTCTGGTTCATAAACAGCTGTCTTCTTGCCTCACCTAGCAGAATGGGGAAGCAGGATCTTTTAGGACTCTTATAAGAGCAATAATGCCATCCATGAAGGCTCCACTCTCGTGACCTCATCATCTTTCAAAGGCCTCACCTTTAAATACCATCACATTGGGGATTAAGTTTCTACATATGAATTTGAGGACACCAACTTTCAGCATATAGCACTGTCTGCCTTAAAAGGTTGCAAAGGGGATGGCCTATAAAATTTGTGACAAAAATCATCTTTGAAGGCTTTAGTGGCAGGGCCTTAGTAGAGTAGTTAGGGTGGGAAGGAGAGGTTTTAAATGATGTCATTATAGTAAGAACCTAAGGTTACCTGAACAGGCCACAGGATGGGGCCCCACAAGAGAGAATGAGTAAGGATCCATCTGTGGATCCAGACAGACGGTTTTAGCTCTAACAGTATTATTTTTATTAATACTTTTTATTGTCTTATACTGTCTTTTTCTACCTTTTGCAGATAAGCTATTGTCTGCAAAGCAGGATGGGTCTGCCCCCCTCCCACTTGAAACATGAGCTCCCAGATGGATTATGGCACCAGTCACTGAGATGGCAACATGGGGGGAGAAGGAATGACGTAGGGCAGCTAAAGATCCCCTTTTAGGGAGAGGATCCATGTGTAAGGTGCTGGAGATGTCTCGTGGGCAGCTGCAGAGTCACATCTGATAGTTAGGAGAAAGGTCTGGATATATGAGTCTTCTGTATATATGTGCTTGATAGTGGAGGGCTTGGGCATGGATCTCAGGACACGTATGAGTGAGAAGAGGGCTAGGGACACTTCCAGAGACGGGGAAGCCTTTAAATGGGCAGCCAGACAGGCCTTGTGAGAATCCCAAAATGCAGGTGTCTCAAGCTGAGTGTCTCTTAGCTTTCTCAATCAAGCTTTCAATCTCTTTCATAAATCTGGGAGTCAGCAGTAGTTTTGAGAGAGGAGAATTCCAGTCCAAATCTACCTGCATTCCTCTTTTTAAAGTTACTTAGCTCAAGGCACTTTGTAATAACCACGTTTCGTAATTCTATTTTTTAAAGTTGGGAGGCATCCTAAAATGTTCCCATAGCCCACTGACCCTGCCCTGTTTTTAAATAAACTTAGATATGAGCGAGAGCCCTGGGGTGAGATAGCAAAGCCAGTAATCATAGTTGACCACAGGCCCCTCTGCAGTTAAGGTACGTGGTAGCAAAAACAGTCTCTGTGATTGGAAATGGCAGTTCCTGGAGCTGACCAACCATTGTGCAATTTCCTGAATTTGGTCAAAAGATTATGGGATGAGTGGGGGGAACAGGCTGGGCAGGAGAAAGAAAGTCTGGTGAAATTAATGAGAAAAATATTATTTTAGAGTCCAGCATTCCTTTCCAGCTTACAGCGGGGCCAACCTTAAATGCATGCAAAGTTAGGCCATATGTTTCTTAGAATAATGAAAATGGCTTGGATGGGGGCAGGGGCTGCCAGCTCTAGTTGAAAGTGACTTGGTCGTTAAGTGGAAGGGACTTGGTAAGGCCACATCAGTGGCTGGTGAGGGCAACTTGACATCTCTGTGAATGTTCCAGATAACCAGGTCTGCTTTGAGTACATCAAGGTCAAGTGGGTGCCTCACCATCTCTTTCAGTCTGGTTTCCCCTCTCAGGTTGTTAGAAGGTCAGGTGTCGCTCTTGACCTCTCTCCCTATTGAAATCTACACGAGGAAGATAATACTTCACCCTGCTAAAATGAAGCAAGGCTGTGATAAAAGTTATGAAGGAAAGAATTTTGAAATATAGATGAAAACATTCAGTGTCTTGGGTTTACTTCAAAATAATCTCGGGGAGTATAGGAGTGGAAAGGAAATAAGTTTGGCTGTGAGTTGACCACCGAAGCTGGGTGCTAAGTGAATGGGGGCTCATTATATCATAGTCTATAGTTTAGGTGTGGCTGAGATTTTTTTTATAACAGAGATGTTTAAATATAAATACATATTCCATTTTTCAGGACTGGAAAAATTAATGACATGTCCCATAAGGTATGATTTTGTGTTTTGAAGATTTAAAATGAAAAACAGGGCCAGGCACAATGGCTCACACCTATAATCCCAGCACTTTGGGAGGCAAAGGTGGGAGGATCACTTGCACCCAGGAGTTTGAGACCAGCCTGAGCAACATAGTGAGACCTTGTCTCTACAAGAAAAAAGAAAAACAGAAACCCTACAAAGGAAGGCATGCAAACTATAATTCATTTGGTGAATATTGCAAAGTGCATGAAGAGTAAAAGTACTTAAACATTTAAAATTTTAGTTCTAGGGAGATGATTTTTTTCTAGCCATCTTTTACATTTTTTTTTTTCTGGAAAGATTTGATTATAAAAAACAGAACCATGATGATTGCTATCTATAGACTTTTCTGGCTATCTAGACTCTTATTGAGCTTTCATTGGATGGCAGCCTCCTTGTAGGAAGGTGGCTTTTGCCTCTGGCACCCAGGCACACTCTTCAACATCACTCACAGAACAGTAGGCAGGGAACAGGGAACTTTTCTACAGAGAATACTTGGTGTCTTTACACTTTACACCCTTCCTCTCATCTCTGTGTGATTTAGACTTAGCTATTTGTAAGGATCCCTTTTTGACTAGGTTACTTTCCAAAAGAACAGCAGCTAATACAGTGACTTTGGAGAATCTTTGAACACTTAAGAAGGAAGAATTTCAGAAGGAGAACTCCCTCTGTCACCGCCAAAAAAAAAAAAGAAAGAAAGTCATCTGAGGTGTTGCTTCCTGAGAATTTGGAGCGGTGAATAAACTCCATTCATATCATCTTACATGTCAATGCTCCCCCAACCCTGGCAGCATCTACCCTCCAAAGGTGCCTGGCACGCGTTCGTTGCATGCATTTGTATGTATTGTCGTTGGGTTTGTACTACAGCCTGGCAGGTTTGGAGGCCAAGCTTTGTTTCCAGGCCCTGGGAGGATTAAAACATCTCTCATATCTCTTGGGCACCTCTCAAATACCACAAGCTCAGATCCCTCACTGTCTTTATGTTCCAAGATCTTTGTTTATGCTTTTCCCCCAGCCTAGAATGTTCTTCTCCTAGTTAACTGCTGCTCAGCTCAAATGTTCCTTTCCCTGTGCTGACCTCCCTGATTGGGCAGAAGCCCAAGTCAGTGTGTCTGCTGCACTGTGCCCCACGATGTTTTTAAGGTGTAATGACACCTTAATCTGTTTGTGGTTAAGTAGGGAATGTCTTCATCTACCTCTAGACCAGGGCTCTGGAAATACTGCAGGCCATTGTTAGGACTGCGGACAGGGGGTTCCTAGAAGGCAGTGTCTGTGTGTGGAGGTGGGGGGCGGGGAGCAGTTCATGTCTGTGCAGAAAAAATCAGTTGATATCTATGTTGCCTGATAACTGAAATAAAATTTAAAAACAAACATGGGTGGCAGGTATTAATTGTTTTACTTTTTGTTATTAATAAATTTACTTTCTTTCCTACCTTGGATTGATTGCACAAACAACTTCTTGACAATCAAAGACATTTTTTAACATATGGGTCAGCAAACTGCAGCCCATGAGTCAAATCCAGCCCACAGCTTGTTTTAGTAAAGAAAGTTTTATTGGAACACAGCCTTGCGCATTTGTTGACATGTAGTCCTAGTTCTTTTTGCACTATGAGGACAGAGTTGCATAGTTGTAACAGACTGTGAAGGCCTGAAAAGCCTAAAATATTTCCATCTGGTCTTTTATGAGAAGAGTTGGCCACCCCTGGTCTAGACTGTGACTCCACATCTGCCTCCTTCACCATGAACATCTCCAGCTGTCACTGTGGTGCCAGGCACAGCGTAGCATAGATTCTGTCTTAGTCCCTTTTCTGTTGCTTATAACAGTACCTGAAACTGGGTAATTTATAAAGAGAAGGAATTTATTCCCCACACCTATGGAGGCTGAGAAGTCCAAAGTGGAGGAGCCACATCTGGTGGGGGTCTTCTTGTTGGTGGGGACTCTGTGTGGTGTCCCAACACTGTGTGGAGCATCACATGGTGGGGGAGCTGAGTGTGCTAGCTCAGGTCTCCCTTTCTCTTCTCATAAAGCCTCCAGCCCCACTGCCATGATAACTCATTAATCCATTAACCCATTAATCCATTCATTCATGAGTAGACTTATCCATCCATATGGGCAGAGCCCTCTTGATACAATCACCTTTGAAGGCCCCAGGTCCTGTAGTGCCACACTGGGGATTAAGTTACAGCATGAGTTTTGGTGGGGACAAGCATTCAAACCATAGCAGGTTCCCTATAACTATTTCAGTAAAATTGTTGAAGGAGTGAATGCATGAATGAATGGGTAAATTGACAAACAGCTACTCTGGCTTGTAGACTTAATTTTTGAGAAGCTCATTCCCGCCACTATATGCGGTACTTTCTCTCCCTGATATCGACAGCACTTGCTCCGTCACCTCTCCCAGCTCTCTTCTCAGACATCCCCTCCTGCCACACTGCAAAACACAGCGTCCCCTGTCCATCTCTCTGTCTCCCGCCTTGTTTTTCTTCCTCATTAACACTTATCATTACCTGGCATTATATAGGGTATATATTTGTTTAATGTCTGCCTTCCCCAAAAAGAAAATAAACTCCAAGAAGCGGGGAGCATTGTTTATTCACTAGCACATCCCCAGTGCCTAGAACAGTGCCTGGAATATAGTGGACATAGTGGCAACTCAGCACATTTTTTTTTTCCCGGTTCTGTCAGAATCAAGTTTTAGTTTATGTCTATCATTCAGTCAGTAAATATTTAAATTAATGATCACATTTAGAATTGACTGCACGTGGCTCAGGACTGCTTTTCGCGTCCTCCAGTTGTTTCTTGGTCATGAACCGTCTTCCCACTAGATCCCAAGAGCTGCCTCATACTGATCTCATGCCGTGCAGATTGGTATGAAGTAGAAGTCCTCAGGGACCTCAGAGTTCTTCTGTACTACTGCCATCCTAGACACGGCCTTTCCTCTCTCCCAAGTCCTGCAGGCTGCCTCTAGCTTAGCAGATGGCTTTTTGATTAAAAGGGAAAGAAAGCACATTCTGGGTGTGGGTGTTAGAGGAAGGGCAAAGGGAAGTGGATTGTGAAGCTCTGGCAGGAACGTTTTGTGTGTTATTTCTTGGACTCTGTGCATGTGTGTGTGACCCCTTAGCAGAATCATTCCGGGGAATAGAAACTGGATTCTCTGTTAATGTCAGACATCCAAGTATGTGGCCATGAGCTATGCAGAGAATGGTAAAGATGGCTTTATTTTTTTTTCCCCGATGACTCTCTAGAGAAATAAATACCTGAGAATTAAAGTTCTGTAGGCCAGAAAGAGGATTTTTGTGAACTAAACAGGATTCAGCAATCCTTTATAGACAGTGCAGTTTGGGATGATCTATTTATATTGAGAAAGTGATATGTGCACTCAGGGGAAGGCTACGTTGGCTACAATTCTGCCTAACACTTCATATGCTGAGATTGACTTGGAGGCCGTGACTTATTTCTGCTGTTTCATTTTTTAACATTTTCTCTTGTTAACACATGTGGCCTGAGAGTGACCCCTCAATGGCATTCCGGGCAGCCAAGGCCAAGTAGAAACATTCCTTAGTTACAATCCTCGTTACGTTCTTGTTACCAACACTAAGCTTTTGAAAAGGCAAAAAGTTTTAAGAATTATTTTATGAGCAATATATAGCTTTGGAATTATATAGAAGTGGGTTTGAATTCTGACCCTATAGATTGCTGGTTTAAATGTGACCTTTGAAGTCCCTTAGCCTCAGTTTCCTCACGTGCAACTTGGGGAGTAAGAGTGTCACCTCCCACATGG
>VBSM01000813.1:9598731-9661231 GCA_008086735.1 Cheirogaleus medius | reverse complement strand
TTTGTGTAACACAGACCATACAAGTCTTTTACCTGGAACAGTCTGCTGCTAGGAAATTTCTTTTTGCCTTCCTGATCTCCATCAGATACTATTTTGAAAGGCAGCCTGTGCCTACTCTATGAAAGAAATATAAAGGGATGTTCACATATCTCTATTCAACTTTTTCACCATAGATATATGTGACTCCTATTTTAAGACTATTGATTCCCGAACATGATGCTGCCTGCCTTTCAAAAAAGTTAAAAGATCCACTAAACAGTATTTCAGATACATAGGAGCATGTTAGGCTTCAGCACAAGTGAGCTTGTTGTAGCAAAGAATTTCCTGCTTATGAAAATTGCTGATGGAAATGGATACTAAACTCTTTTTTTCTAGATCAGAGGTTTTTAAAAACAAGGTGAATCAGTCATGCAGTAGGTGTGTGTGTGTTTACTCCTGATTAAAAAGGAGATGGCCAGCCTCAATGACTTAAATTTCCATTTTTTAGCATTCAGTTTTATGCCATCAATAAAGAGCTTCATCTCAACTCTCGTTCACACCGGATAGCTGTGTCACAAACACGAAGCCAAAGACACGTCTGCCTTCTGTGGTCAGGGTTTAGGCAAAGCCATCGTTGATAGTAACCCATTGCTGCCAAAGGAAATGTACAAAGAAGTACTGCAGATTATGAAGGAAAGCACCTAGAATTGTATGCAGTTTCTCAACTACTCCCTGCTGAGCTCTTGCTTTTTATACATCACGCCAGAATGTTTTCTTTTCCCTCATCTCTGGGGTTCAACTTAAGATATTTCCTATAGTTCGTATGTCCAAAGAAAAGAATTTTTCATTTAAAACAGGACTTCTAAACTCCAAACCTCTTGCCTTGCAAGGATGCCCACCCAACACTGTCCAAAAATGAATGCAACCACAATAGCGCTGACCATGCCTGCCCAGACAGGAGGAAAAATGTATTTGGAACACTGTCCACTCAAGAAGGGAGTAAAATCTGCATATCTAAAAGCAACCAGTGAAGGGAAATGTGTTTAAAATTGTTTTGAAAGTTTCGTTAGTAGAACATACCACTTTAACGAAAAAGAAGTATGTGGCATCTGTGCATTCTGGCATTTTTCTATAACTTTTTTGAATAACTTTAAGAAGCTGAGCTAGGCTGGAAGATCCTTGTTAAACTCTCAGAATGCTATGTTCAGACTATTTCCCCCAAGACAGGAATATGTAATGTTCTGTAAAAATTCTAACTATGCTCCTTGCTTGATTGCTGGCACAACGGACACCAGGTCGTCCCTTACACCTGCGGTTGTGTGGAGCATCTGGTCGCCTTTTGAAGTCCTTGCACGCACGCTGCCATGTTGTGGGTTTGGAGCAGTCCTTTGATGATTCTGTTTTGACCTCCGCTTCACACGTCCTGAAATCAAGCTCTCACAGAATGAAAGGGCTTTCTTCATTCAACTGACACTCTTGGGTGCCCTACTCTCAGCCAGGTCTAAAAGGCGTGTGTCTCGTTAGTAGCAAGAAAACTTAGCTGCAGCCTCGTTTTCACTAACCTTCTTTCTCGATATGTTTGTTCAGATTTCAACTAGCATTGATGTGACAGGCACTGTATAAGGAAAAAGACATAATCCCCACCTTCAAGGGGATTCTGATGTGGTATTTACTTACCCCAACTTTACAGTGGAGTCTGCTGTGGGAACTGCTTGAGCACCAACCCCACCACCCCAAATCCTTAAATTTTGGGAAAAGTGTGTCTTTAACAATTAGTAGTAGATCCACCTGCCTTCAGCTCTGTGGTAGTGCACGTACATAATTAGTTTAGAAAATAAGTTTTAAACTAAAATTAAACTGTATGTTTTTCTCTTAAGTATATCAGTATGTTAGTTACAGCCCTTGCCCACTCTTGACAACCAGATAGCTCTAATCACCAACTGTGACCCATTATTCTGGCAGTTAGCAGGGAGCCAAAGAGTCAAGATGAACAAATCCCAGACTTTAATTTTCAAGCAAGAATAAATAGACCATTATGCTTCCTTTGCTAAACTGAATATAAAGAACTTTATGGACAAGAATATTATCAATTGTATTTTTCCTTTTTTTTTTTTTTTTGATGTGAAGGAATTTTTAGTGAAGCATTGTTTTCATCTCTTCTTAAATCCCAGTGAAATCCACATCTTTTGCATGTTTCCTGCATTTAATTTTTATTGTGTGCATGGAAATCAATATTCCAGATACATGCACAAGTGCACACATTAAAATGAACATGACTTCATTTATTTCCATGATTAGACATTCAAATAAAAGTGCTTGGGTGTCTGTTTTCATATTCATAGGTTGAGATCCGTACATCAGAGGTATTTGTATAAGTGACACTTTTATTACATTCATTTCATTTGCAATATGATAGTGGATCATAAATATGTTACTTTTATGCCACCAAATCTGATTTGTAGCACTTAGCCCCTCACAAGGAGAACACTTGATATTTTATGGAGTACCTTCCATCTAAGGAACACTCTGCAGACATCGGCCGGGCTCCGTCAGGTGTATAAATCACACCTGTGACCCTTTGGATGCCCCACCTGCTTATCAACTTCCTGGCTGCTACTGTAGGGTGGAGAGCAGTTAGCAACCCCCCTGCAGGCCCTGGGTGATGATGACGCCTTTACTTTATGGAAGAAAGAGGCTCAGGTGAGCTCTATGTTGCCACACATAGGCCCTGACAGTGGTCAGAACTACCCATTTAGTCACATGTCCACCTTATCATTTGCAAACAGTAGGGCAGATGCTAGATTAAGCCCTGGGGACACAGAGACAAATAAAATACGGCCCTTGCCTTCCAGACATTGATAGACTGGGAGGCGAGGGCGGGCGCGTGGAGCAGGCTTTGATGCAGGCGTGACAGTGTGTGCCCCTCCCCACCCCTCCCCACGCCTTCCCATCGGTGCTTTCAAGCCTAAAAGTGGCTTGTCAAACCCCCAGGCTCCTCAGGGACATATGGGTGCATATAGCAGCCAGTTGCAATCAAAGTGAGAGAAGAGGCCCACCATCGTACATCCCAGGTGGCCTTTGGGGCTGAGATTCAGTTGCACAGAGACGAGAGTCATGGGCTCTTGCCCCCTGTCCCACACCCCATTCCCAGCATTAGCTTCCAGTCAGGGACCAGCAGGCCCCTCCCTCCCCACAGCCAGTAATATGCACACAGAGCTCCCTGTAGCGTCCTCCACAGCACTTACTACTCTGGAATCGTGTGTGCACGCGACAGACACAGCAGAGCACCATGGTTAAGAGGGGGCCCTGCAGCCAGGATTCCTGAGTTCAGATCCCCATTACGTCACTCACAGGATGCATGGCCTCAGGCAGGTTACTCACCTTCCTGTGCCTCCATTTCTTATCTGCAAAATGGGCATACTAACGATACCCACTCTCTCAGGTTGTTGTGAGGATTGAATGACCTACCGGGAATAGAGGGGCTTCAATGAGTGCCTGATGGCTCTGCAATAGTTGTAACTAACACCTTCACTATTATAATCAATAATACTCCAGTATGTGGATTGCAGTACATATTATAATAGTGACACCAATATTCTGGCTATTATTATTACCGCTGTCACTGTTCGATATGATTAATATCCGTCTCTCCCATAAGTGAGCTTCATGGCAGCAGGAACCATCCTGTGTTGCAGATGGCACATAGTAGATGCTCAGTAAATACTAACTGAATGAATGAACAAAACAATGAAGGCACAAGTGAGTCCACCTGCTCGTTTGGTGCTGCTACCAGATGGCTCCTCCAAGCATAACTTTTTATGGCAAGTCTCCTCTGCCACTGACAGCCGTGGGCCCCACAGTAATCCCCCCAAGTTCTTGGCATTCAGGTCCACCCATCTTCCCACACAAGGTTCTTAATTCTTCTTCCTGCGTAGCTAACCCATGAAAGTCTTTCCAATAGACTCCCCCTTTCCCACCTAGCACGCCACCTGTACGTCTCTGTGTAGGTGCTACTACTGCCGCCCCAGAAAGAGAGGCTCTGAGAGGAGCTGATGTCTCTGGGGTCGGCTCCGGGGGGTAAGCAGTGGAGGTAACATTTGTGCCAGATCCTGTGGCTTCCCCTGCAGCTCCTGTGTCAGCTCCTACCCCCCCACCCACGGGTGGCCTTCAAGGGGGCAGGCTCCTGCCCTGCCCCAGGAGCTGCTGACCATGTGGCCTCAGAGGGGCTGATGGAACCTAGAAGCTGGACAAAGCCACCATCCACAGCCCTCGTGGCTTCTTGCACACCGTGTCACCTCCTTGGTTCTGGTAGTTCTTCTTCTTCTTTTTTTTTTTTTTTCTTCAGCATGTTATGGGGGTACAAATATTCTGGTAGTTCTTGACAGCCATCCCCACCCACACCTGGCCCAGATGCCGTGTCTGCGTTCCACCACAGTTTGAAACCACCGAGTGAGGCAGTTGCTGAAGCCACGTATTTAGAAAATTTGCCATCAGCTTATGAAGCTTCTTGTAACTGGAGCATTATCGCCAGAGGGGTTACTGCATTTTGTAGGTGCAGAGGAATTTCTGATAGTACCAGGAGTTTTTTAGTCACAGAGAGATAGTAGTGATGGGACTTTGCTCAGGAGATAAAAGGAGTCTGCCAGGCAGCCTGAAGTTATGCACTAGTCCCCTGGCAACCAGGCAGCTGCTGAGGGTGTTCCTAATGGGGGCCCCAAAGCACAGAAGACGGTGCCCTGGCTTTGTAAGTGGAGGGTGCTGTCACTGCACAGCCCAACCGAGCCCCGCACTTGGTACTCAGCTGCAGCTCACCAGGGTTTCCTTCCCGCATGCCTCACTCCTGCCTTTCTTGGCCTGGTTCAGATGCCCTATGGTGAGAGCCACAGTGACCCTCCCTCCCAGGTAACCCTCTAAAGCTGTGTCTGCTCATCCAAGTTTTCCAGGTGCTCAGGGGTGGGTGGGGGGCAGTGAAGCAGAATGCTTAGGAACACAGATACGGGTCCCACAGGCCCCCCAGGGATGGATGATGGATGATCCTTGGATGGGGGTGTGGGTGGGTTGGTTGGTTGGTTTGTGGTCCCTCTTCCTGCTTTTCTGCAAATTCCTCTGAAATCTTCACTTGAATACTTTCAAACAGGGTGTTCTTGGGCCTCTCAAGTACCTTGAGCGTGGAACTGGGATCATAACGCCCAGCTCACCCTGGTTTCCATGAGGTTTAGTGAGCTAGGATTCTTCAGTTGCTTATGGCATTAGCTGAACACTCACTAGATGGTGTTACTGTCACTGCTGTGTTTTTATGTGCTCATAGGTTCAGTGACTTGTGACCTCCCTCAGGGCTCTGGGTTTTTCGTTGGTGGTGGTGTTTTGAGATATATGATTCACATAGCATAACACTCACCATTTTAAAGTATATAGTTCAGTGGTTTGCCTATCTATCTATCTATCTATTTACTTATTTATTTTAGAGACAAGGTCTTGCTCTTGCTCAGGCTGGTCTCAAACTCCTGAGCTTAAGCAATCTTCCTGCCTCAGCCTCCCAGAGTGCTAGGATTACAGGCGTGAGCCACCACGCCCGGCCTACAATTCCTAGTGGTTTGTAGCCTATTCACAAAGTTGTGCCAACTTCACCACTTTCTAAGTCCAGAACATTTTTACCTCCTAAAAAAGAAACCTTGTACCCATTAGCACTCACTTCCTAGCTTCCCTCCACCCAGCCTTGGTAACTGCTAATCTTCTTTCTGTCTACGCCATGGCTTATTCTGGACATGCCATGTAAACAGAGTCATAACACATGTGGCCTTTTGTGACTGGCTTCTTTCACTGAGCGTGTATTAAAGATTCATCCACGCTGTAGCATATATCAGTACTTCAATCCTTTTTATCGTAAATAATATTCTATTGTAAGGCCATACCACATTTTGTTCATTCATCAGTTGATGGAATGGACGTTGGGGTCGTTTCCAGTTTCTGGCTGTTACGAATAATGCCGCTATGACCATTCATGTCCAAGTTTTGTGTGGACATATAGTTTTGGTTCTCTTGGGCATATGCCTAGGGAAGGAATTGCTGGGCCATGTGGTAGCTCTAGCTTGCCTTTTTGAGGAACTGCCAACCTGTTTTCCTCAGGGCTCCGTTTTGGAAGAGATTTGCTTAGATTTGACTTTGCATTAGCTAAAGAAGAGGGTCCTTGGCAGAGGCGGGGGAAGGAGGGAGTCTGAGAGCCCCTGACAGCCTGTGGCACCTTCAGCTGTCACTGGCCCAGGCTCCATCCTCCTGGAGAGCCACCAGGCATCTCCGCCACTGCGTGCTACGCCTTCCTGCCTCGCTGTGTCTCCTTCGCTAACCACATTTTTCGTATTCTCCCTGCTCTGAACCACGACATCCTCTTACCCCGCGTCCTGCTCCTTCTGGGAGGCGTCTGGTCCCAGAGACCTTGACGGGCCAGTCTGCTCCAGAAAAGAATACAGCTGAGGCTGAGTTACCCCCTCATTTCGCCGGTGATCTGGAAATGTTCGGACCCACGAGCAGTGTCATTTCAGAGTCCTGGGGGAAGGAAACCATCCGGAGAGGTGTTCTCCTCACACTTGTCCACTTCTTAGGAATAAGTGAGTCCAAGTGAGGGGAATTCTTATCAGCCACATGAACTTGAGTATATCCCTTAGCTTCTCTGAGACTTAGTTTCTTTATCTGTAAAATGGGTTTAAAATTGCCTGCTTGATAAGGGGATTAAGTGAGGAACTGTGGACAAAGCTCCCGGCACCATGTTCAAGAAGATACTTAAAAAAATTTTCCTTTCCTTTCTTCATCAGCTGCCTTCCCTCCGAGTCAGGTATGCCTGGCTTATGCAGACACTGGTTTTTCAGTACCATCTGCCCCTTCCCTTTTTTCTTTCCTTTTACCTCCTCTCCTCTCCCCCTGCTGCTGCTGGTTTACTCTGCGCTCAGCTCTTAACCCAACATGGGGATTCTCATAACGTAGACCCAGAGAACTGCCAGTTCTCGAATCACCGATGTGCTCTCAGCGAGGCAGCTCAGGCCAGATCCTCTTAGGGCGGATCAGATTATGCCCTGGGTCATTTTGCAGCACGGATTCCCAGGTCACGGTGGTGGCATGCACAGCCAGGCGGCATCCAGCCTGGCACCCCCTGGGTCCCCAGGGAACGTCCCCGGAGGGGGTGGTGTGGTCTAGTTTCACCTGTCAGCCTCCCTGGGATTCAGTTTCCTTCCCCAGGAGATCCTAGCCAGGGGCTAGAGCTTTGAGTTACACTCGGATTTGAAGTCATCCAAGAGGCCTGCGCTGTGGGAGGGAGCGCGGGCTTCCACCGCTCCGTGTCCTGGGCCTGACTGTGTGCCCAGCGCTGCGCTCAACAGCATGCAGAGGCGAGGGGCGCACACCTGCCAAGGGGCCCGAGGGCCAGGTGAGGCGTGGAGGAGAGTGAACAAGTGAACAGGCAGTTTTCCAGGCTGAGGGTTTCATACTGCATCAGTTACTATTTTTAAATAACTTTATATATAACAAGAGATTGCATGGTCAATACGGAAAGTTTAGGAAGTAGAAAAACATGAAGGGACAAAAACCATACTCCCATCATCTAAGATGAGTTTCTTCAGAAGTGCCAGTCAGTTAACTCAGAAAACTGAAAAGCAAAGAAACCAAAATGCTTTGCTAGGAAATACCGATTATGAGGCAACAGAGGCTTTGTTCAGAGATCTGACTCCCGGGCAAGAGAGATTCCCTGGTGGTGTCTCTCAGGGTGTCCCCTCTGGAATGGGGAGGTAAAGCTCTTGGAAAAATCCTTCTGTCTTCAAGGAATCAGCCCACATAGAAAGTTCTCTTGCAAAAAGCCAAGACTCTAAGCCACCTGTGTGAGCCTAGGCTTCCTGTAAGAACTGACCGGCACGTGCACACACAAACCTAGCTCTCTGCCCGGTCCCCCGGCTGCCGAACCCCTTCTCCGAGGAGATGCATTTACACCACCTTTTCCCACTGTTCCTGTTCCACATGCTGGATGATTCCAAGGCCATGTTGGGAGACGGCACCTCCCTGCTCAGGTCACGCAGGCCCAGCATTTAGTGACCCCTGATTTGCTTTCTCTCTCGTTTCCAGCTGTCAGGAATGACAGGAACAAGAAGAAGAAGGAGCCTTCGAAGCAAGAATGCACAGAAAGCTATGAAATGACAGCTGAGCTGGACGATCTCACAGAGAAGATCCGAAAAGCTCACCAGGAGACTTTCCCCTCGCTCTGCCAGCTGGGCAAGTACACCACGGTAAGAGACGCTCCTGCCCCAGGCAGCTGGGACTGTGGGCACGGGCCCTTGCACACGTGTGTGTGTGCACGGACATACACACACTCTCACACTCTTTGTCCTGGGCCTGGCAGGGATTTCCACCCAAACTCAGCCCAGGATTTGCATTTCAGCCTAGTGGGGCCATGCAGTGACCACTTCCCTCTATGGAGAGGTCTTTTGGCAGGCACTGAGCAGGATGAGTGTTTCTCAGTTCAGCCATACACACATGCATTCACTCAAGAAGCACTAACTGAGCACTTACTATATGCCAAGCCTTGTGCTAGGCACTGGCACTATGAACTGTTAATATTTGTTGCAGCTCTCAGGGACTTTGATCTGGTGAAGGAGTCAAGTGACACCGGTAAAGTATTACATGGGTCAGGGCAGACACCTGTACAGAGGGGACCCAGAGATGCCAAGGGGGGTCGGTCTTTTGAAAACACCAATCCAGCTGTAAAATCCAGCCAAGATGGTCAAGGCCGTCCCTTGGGCCGGGGTCTGCCCTCAGTGAGAGGATGTGGGTAAAACCCCTAACAACGCCTGGAAAAGTCGAGGGCAGCTGTGACCTGTCCCCCGTTGGGTGACTGCTCCCCCTCTGCTCCCCAGCCTTCTGCGTTCAGTGAGATCAGGTCTAAAGGGAAGGGGAGAAAAGAGAAAGTGAGATAAAGAGGTAGGAGGCAGGTGTTGCCTGGTCTAGGTTGTGCCGGTAGAGATGTCACGCACAAGGTGCTTGAATTTTTCAAAGTGGATTTTTCATGTATTGTGTTCACTGATGTATATTCCTAGTTTATGGCACATAATAGATAATCAATAGATATTTGAAGAATGAAGGAATGAATGGATATAACTAGACTGTTGTTCTGGCCTCTTTAAATAGCTTAGGTTGCTTAACTAAGATGCTAGTTAACAGACTTTTAAAAAAAAAATCCAAATATCACAACATTTGCTGGTTTAGGGACTGGTGTGCCAGAGAAAGAATAGCGTGAAAGACGCTGAAGATCAAAAAGATGAAACAGTGATGCCAGAAAGAAAAGAGAACAGCGAGTGGGGGGGCTTTGAAGCAGTTCTTGGGGAGCACATGGTGTGATGTGTTAGGATGTTGGTGGGACGGTGACCAGGACTAGGCCCATGGTGTGGCCTGTGCAAACCAGTGTGCGCACAGGCGGAGCAGCTTCTCCGGTGAGCGTGAGGCTGCACGGCTGGGTGGCACCCGCTTCTGAAGGGCTGGTCCCTGCACGAGACAGCCAGGCCTCCGAGCCAAACCTTGGGCTCACCTGGAAGCAGAGGAAGAACCTTGACAAGTGCTTCCCCACGTGCAGTACGCACCTGGAGAGCTTGGCAGACTTGTTAAAATGCAGGTTCTGGGGCAGCAGGCATGGCCGGGGCGGGGGGCTCTAACAGGTTTCCAGTGCTGCTGGTCTGCAGACCATTCTCTGAAGAGCAAATGAGCCGTACTTTGAGTAGCAAGACCCAGGATGACCTTCCGGGGCCTGCCCTGTCCTGGGTGCAAGGAAGAGGGAGGGATGCTGGCATGCAGGCCAGGCCTCGGGAGAGGCTCAGCTCACTAGACCGGCCCCGTTGAGCTTGGGGAGCACGTCCCATCGCAGAGCAGGGACACACAGCAGGACAAGGCTGGGCATCGTAGAGGAGCTTCCGTTTTCACCTGCGAGGGAAAGCAGAGGCTGTGAGAGGTGGTACCGTGTCTCCCGAGCAAGGGCCTGGAACCTCACTGAGTGTGGCTCAAGTCCTCCTCAGCCATCCTCAGCCCTGTGACTGTGAACAAGTTACTTAACTTCTCCGAGCCTCAATTTTCCCATCTATAAATTGGGATAATGTAAAATGGCTGAGAGGGTGGAATTAAACAATTCATGAAAAGCTTCTGTGGTGGGACCTGGAAACACCTACGCAGCAGTGATGTGACATAAACAGCATCCGCCACACACCCGCCTGCTGGGTGCGAGCTGGCGCCCCAGGGCCCTGGCCCCACGCAGGGTACATCAGACGATACAGAAAAGTGAATGGATTCGTAACCAGTGCCAAGGAGCGTAGCATTTATTCCTTTTATAGATATTTGTTGATCACCAGCCACGTTCCGGGCACTGTGTTGGGCTCAGTAACAAGGTGCGTCAGCCCTGACCTGGGAAATGGGGACGTCAAGTCAGGCTGGGGCAGCGGGAATGTGCGTGAGGAGAGGAGAGGTCGCAGGAGCTGGGCAGTGGCAGGAGCGTGCTGAGCCGAGAGCGAGTGGGAAGGGGGACTGGAAAAGCCCAGCAGAGTCTTTTTTTTTTTTTTTTTTTTTAACACTTTCAACTTCTTTAATGAAAATGGTATGAACTTGACAGTAAATTCAGATAATACCAAAAAGGGGTGGGGGGAATCATGGGCTAAATCTTTCTCTTGACTAAAGGATAAATTCTAAATGAGATATTAGCACACTAAGCCCTACAATGTATAATTAAGTTAATGTATCAAGTTCAAGTTGGTTTCATTAGAGGAATGAAAGTTTTGTTCAATATTAGAATATCTGTAGAAAACCTTATTATCACAATAGATGCAGAAAAAGTATTTTTTTCCCCCCAGCAGAGTCTTGATGCTAACTGAGGAGTCTGTATTTTAGTCTGTAAGTGATGGAGAGAAATTGGCAGTTTGAGATCAGAAGTCTTTACTATTGTCATCACTGTTAGTGTTACAGCTAATATTTATTGAGCATTTACTATGTACCAGGGACCAGGCCAAATACTCTCAGTATATTAATCCTCATGAGGACTCTGTGAGATGGGTATTATTGCCCCCATGTTACAGATGAGTAAACTGAGGCACAGAAGGGCTAAACAAATTTCCCCTTGCTTCATAGTCAACAAGTGCTAGAAGTGAGACTTGACCCTGAACAGTGTGACTCCAGGGCAGCTCTTCTAACTGCTGCATTATACACAGAAGACCTCAAGAGGGTTGTCGACAAGGTGAAATGGAAGCAGGAGCCATCGGAGACATCTGGTTGGGACGAGGTGGCTGTCATCCAGGAATAAATCAAACTTTTAGCTCTAGAAAATACAGAGCAAAAGAGATCAGAGTGGAGAGTCCTCCTGGCAGAGGAGACTTCTGAGCCAGGCAGTACCTGGGATCATTAGCTACTCTATATATCAGGGTCCCTCCCTCTTCCCGGGTGGGAGTGTCGGAGCATGGCCTAGTTAGTCGCCATGGTGTCCGTGGCTCCCACTCTGATCTGGAGAAGGGCAGGACAAACACAACTTGGAGCATTTGCCCCCTCCTAGAACCCATGCCCTGGGGTGGCCTGGCTACAGGGCGGCTCACACGTGAGGCATGGCCACTCCCGGAGCAGCCCCACCACTGTTAGATAGGAGCTGGTCGGGGGTGGAGGGCAGACAGTTAAACACCCCACCGTCCTGTTCCTTGGGCAGGATAACTCTCAGGTGTTCTCTAAACCATCTCCCAGAGATCCTTGCAAAACCAAGTCCCGATTGCTCACAGTGGTGACCTGTACTGGCCACCTTCCTTCCCTGCCCCAGCCCCAGAGTTTCTGGGGATCTCCTTGCACAGAAGCCACTTGCATTCAAATCCTAGTCTTAGAACCTGCTCTGGCCTAAGACAGAGGGGCTTCCCTGTGGGCCGCCACTCACCCCACTTTGGGCATGAGGCACCCTTGACCCTCATCCTAAGCACTTTGTGGGGACTTTTTTGTCCCTCTTTCAGTCAAGCAGGGAAAATAGAAATACAAGTTCGTCTGCAGAGGCCGGCTCCTAACCCCTGGGCAGCCGACCTCCTGCAAGAAGCACACCGCCCTTCACTGGCTCGGGGAGCCGTCCCTTTATCTCTGCTATCTGCACGCAGATCTAGCCGTGTGGTTATTGTGAGCGACTTCAAATCCTTTCTGGAAGTAGGTGGGTGTATAAATAAATAACAGCAGCCACAACACATTCTCTGCAAGCTCTTAGTTCCGAGTCAACAATTTTTAAAAAGAGCTTTTTTTAGATAGGCAGTTGCTTCCACTGCAAGAAGCTTCCTGTCATCCTCACCAGCATGGCATCCCTGTCAGATGCCTTTGGAATAAGTGGGTGGAGAGGAATAAAAAAAAGGCAGCCAGACGCCCACTACAGATCTTTGAAGGAGTAGTTCCTTTTTCTTCCCGAATTAGGGTAGATGTGGGGCAAGTGGTCAGGTCCCAGAGGGCGGCAGGAGTGGATAGAAGAGACAGAAACTCATGCCCACCTCCCTCCACCTCAGGCCTGGGCCAGGCGCTCACCTCCAAGCTTCGGAACTAGTACCCCTGGGAAGGTTTCTAACCAATAACCTTCCCTCCCACAAAAGTGGGGATGAATTCCATGTGGAAAGGTGGAAAGCATGAAAGCAGGAGCATAGCTATTTATAGATGAGCTCTGCAAAACAGAACCAGGAATGAACCAGAGGAAAGTCCTAGCTCCGAGGATGTGTACCCTGCTTCCTTAGATCAAACCCTAGCAACGGTGTCATCTGGGCTCTAGAGGCCTCATAAACCCAAGTTCAAATCTTACCTCTGCTACTTAGGAGTTGCACATCTTTGGAAAGTTGCATCCTCCTTTGAGCCTTCACCTGTATAATGGGAATTTTAATGTACCTGCCTCAGACCTGGAGGGTGCAATGGGAGAAATATGTCAGAGCACTTTGCACAGTTTCTGGCACAGAAGAGGTGTGCAGAATGGGCAGGTCTCCTCCTCTTTATCCTGTTAAGAACGGCTTGTCATGTTTCCTAGCCACGTGCCCAGGTTCCGGAAAAGTAAAGTGTGGGTGTGACAGTGAGACAGATTCCAAGCCACGCAGCCCTGCTGGGGCCGTCTGCTCGGGGCACACCTGCCCCCGCTGCTCTGCCATGTGCAGGCTGTTCATCACTGTGCAGGGCTCAGTGGGACATAAACTGTCCTCGGAGGGGCTCGTGCATGTGAACTATGAAGATTTAAGGAGCTCTTAATCTACTCAGAAAAATGACCACAAACAGAATTATTAAACCACCGGAAGACTTTCTAGGAGATGGACTTGAGAAAGGGAAGGCTACTGTGAGCAGTGACAGCCATTGGCAGATATGGCTTTCTTTTTTAAAAAAGCTAACATTTGTGATCTGCCAAGGAATCCGAACCTGAAACTCAGGGAGGCCAGCCCCCCAGGAGAGACGCACCAGGAGGGGTGGAAGGTCAGTGGGTGGTCATGAGACCCGAGTTCCAATCTCCACTCTGTCACCTCGCAGCTGTCTCACCTTGAACCATCACTTACCTTGGCAAGCCTCAGTTTCTTGCCAGTAAGCACATGTGTCCTTCCCGGGTCACCGAGACCAGTCTTCCATTCTGCAGCGCACATGTGATGTGTACCCACAGTGTGAGTTTCCCAGAGATGCTGGAACGCAGCGGTACAAACCGGGCAGACTGAGACAGCTTTAATCTGTCCTCTTATGGCTCTGGAGGCTAGAGCCATAAGATGTGTATGTTAGTCCACAGTTAGGTGTGAGCGGGGCTGTACTCTATCTGACAGCTCTAGGGGAGAGTCCTTCCTTGCCTCTTCTGAGCATAGGTGGTTTACCGGCAATCTTTGGTATTCTTTGGCTTGTAGCTGCATTGCACTGATCCTCTGTCTTCACATGACCATCTTCTCGCCATGTGTCTTCACACCATCCTCCCTCTGTGCCTGTCAGCCTCTGCCTAAATTTTTCCTTCTTATATAAGGGCCCCAGTCACATTAGATTAGGACCCACCCTAATTTTAACTTGATTACCTCTTTAAAGACCCCATTTCCTAAGGTCACACTCTAATGTACTGTGGTTAGGATTTCAACACATCCTTTGGGGAGACACAATTCAACCCATAACACCTGCTGAGTGCAGAATTGGCATGCACGGGTGTTTACCTTTCCATGCTTGCAGCTCTGTTGCAAAGGCTGGCTGAAAATCCTGTCTTGTCATAAGTGTTGTGAGCATTTAGGAACAGCGCACATAAGCCCTCACCTTTTGAAGAAAAAGGTACTCTAGCCACTGTGCTGAGTACTCAGATCTTGCTGGGTGGTGGAAAAAGAAAGACATTCCTAGCAAAGGGAATGGCTGAACACAGCCATTTTCTCTGGTTTGCAGGGAAAGGGCTAGATAGCAGGTAGAGCTAAGTTTGAGGAGGTGGGTCAGGGCCTGCTTGCTGGGGGCTTTGTGTGCTGGAATAAGGTATGTGGGTGTTAGCCACAGGGAGCCAAGGAAAGTTTCTAGCCAAGAGAAAAAGCAGGTCCAAGAAGGTGGCACCTAGGTGCACAGGGCAAAGCTTTTGATCTTTCTTAGACATGCCCCTGGAGTTCAGGAAGCCACCATGGCCCCTCCCAGCAGCTGGGACCACTCCAGAATTCTAGCATCTCTTACACATCCTCCAGAGGGCCTTGGTCTATACCCTCCACCCCACCCTGCACTCCACCGAGGCCCCAGATCTCTCAGCCCCAGGCGTGCAGGGCCACAGCTGTGCAGAGGAGCCCCTCCAGGCTCATGTCCCAGCTGAGGAATCTTAGACATTGGTGGTCCGGGAGCACCCCTGACACATTACCTTCAGGAGAATCCTGCAGCATCACCCTTGCTTTTAGCCAGACTAGTAGGAAACACTTGGAAGTCCTTAGAGACCCTCCCTACCTGTCCCCCCACATTATCCCTGGCTTGCAGTCCTCTCCACCCATGGGCTGCACCATGCCTTTAAGACCATGCCCACTTTTCCACCCAGAGTTACAGAGTAGCTGCCAAGCTGCCTTCTCCTCACTTGATGGAGGTGTCCAGTTCTGAGGAAAGCAATGCATGTGTGTTGGGGACCTTGTCCTCCCATGGGTGGACATGCCCCAGCTGGTACATTCCAAAGGCCATGTTGTCATAGTGCCTAATACGTGTCTGTTGACCACAAAGAGATGTTGGCCTGGCACATAACGTTCTCTTCATAGCAGTGCTGGAGATCTTGTAGGTACCTTCTCGAAGCCGAGTTTCCAGCCAGGAAAGAGATCACAGAGGCAATAAGAGCCGTGAGGAGACAGGCAGTTCTAACCAGGAAGTAGAATACGTGAGGAACCAAGAGTGAGGGGGGTGACGGGATAAAGTGGTGGGGAGCCTGGGTGCTTCAGCCGGACTGCCTGGGTGAATCCAGTCCCCTCTGCTTACCCCCGGGATCTTGCACAAGTGACTGCGCTCCTCTGGGCCTCAGCCTTCTCTTCAGCCACATGGGACCATAATGGTGCCTAACTTCTAGGGCTGTTGTGAGCCGTAAAGCAAGATAAGAGTCGTAAAAACGTAGAACAGCGCCTGGCACGAGGCAAGCCCCAGATAAGCGGCAGTTACAGACAAAAACACACAAACTGGAGGCATGGAATGTGGATGACTGGAAGATTCTGCAAATAGGACCCAGAAGGACATCAGTCTATCAGGAGGGCCGCCTCCATGGATGTGTACAACATTCCCACAGAACTGTGACTCTTTATTCTTTCAGTGGAAATTTACATATCCTCCTTAGCTAAAAAACAAACAAAACTAGCAAGCAGCCCTGAATAAACCACTGAAACCACCGGAGTACCCAGGAGCCACCACAGATGGGGTTTTAAAGAAAGACACTGGTGATTCCACCTTGGTTTATGGGTCTTGTTCGGAAAGTAACGCCAGCCAGAAACGAGCACGTTGCCCCAGAGAACCAAACCAGCAGAAGAAAGGGATCCATTTGCATGGCAAAAATTGCTATTTAATTGGATTTCATAGTGGGGTTGGGTCTTTCTGCTGTTTAAGATGCCCTAGGGGCCGTTGGCTCCTGCATGAGGCCTGCTGCCCTGCGTCCTGGGAGGCGGCTGCAGCTCCCAGGCGGGGCTGGTGTGCGCAGGGGTGGAGGAAGAGAGCCCCTTACCCTTCTGCGATGGCTGTTTCCTCCTCGTCCTCCCCTCTCTCCTTCCTCCCGGGTTTTCCTCCCTGCACACTCAGAGACGCTGCTGAGAGCCAGCACCTCCCGGGCGCTGCCTGCACCCGCCTTCATTACCAACCCAAACAGGCCGGGCCTCCATTTGCGCAGCTGGAAGATAATATATAAGCCATTTTAAGCCTCGTGCCTATGAATCCAGCAACCAGTATAATAAAACACCGGGTTATTTTGTGTTTTATTAACTGCCTCTTCCCTTCAGTTTGCATAATAGTGAGTTAGATTTACATGCCGTTAAGACGGCTGTGCATTATTTTTAATAGAAGGTGCGACAGGCTCCTCTCTCTCAGCCCCGGCGCGTGATAAAGTAACCTCATCCGATGTTGATGAAGATTTCGTTCACACTTGCTGGGTCGGGGCAATGTCTTTTTTTCCAGATGGATACTCTATTGTAAAATGATTTCCCACCGTAAGCTTGCCTCTCTGTCCCTCTCTTCAGTGTCATCTTCCTACCAACCGGATAAACTGCCTATTAAATTTAATTACAGCCCGAATGGCCACACATCTTGATCTTATGCTCCCCCGAGTGCACTGTATTCCACCAAGGTCCTTGAGGAAGGAATAAAATAAATCTGGAGGATGCATGCCTGCTCTCTGCAAGGAATGTTGCGGAAGGCAACGCTGGCTGCCACCGTTCTTATAGCTTCCGTGGCGTCTCATGCAAACTTTTCCTTCTGGGTGTTCCTGCCCACGTTAAAAGCAAGAGCTCATTTTATTGACTTCTGCAGACCGATTTTAATTGAGGCAGGGAACGAAAGGTATCGGTTTGAGACTCAGAGTACCTTTACTGAGCCGTTTACATTTGTCAGAGGGCCAAACGCCAGGCGTGGGGAACTTCGCCTCTCCTTGGACCGTACATTACAAATATCTCATCATTTTACCTGTAAATATTTTAATTTGCGTTCTAAATGATAGCAACCTCTGCAAATAAAAGCAAAACGGCAATGGCATTATTATTGTCCTAATATAAAATTAATATCTGCAACACCTTAATGTCTCAAATTTCTAGTTTTCTCACGTTCGTCGCAGTCTCTTTACAGTGTATTTGCTTGAATCATAATTCGGATAAGGTTTATACTTTGCAATTGGTTGGTAAGTCTCCTAAATATTTTTTTAAAGTCAAGATTATTAGAGAATAATTTGCATAATTTACCTTTTTTTAAAGGTATAGTTTGATGAGTGTGACAAAAGTATGTGATCATGTAACAAAGCCCCAGTCAAGGTGTAGAATCTTCCCATCACTCCAAATGGTTCCCTGGTGCACCTTGTGGTCAATCTCCTCCCCATCCTGCCCCTGGAAGACCACTGAACTGTTGATCCACTATAGTTTTGCCTTTTCCAGAATGTCATATAAGTGGAAGCCTTTTGTGTGCAGGCTTTTATGTCTGCCTTGTTTCGTTTAGCATAATGCTTTTGACGTTCAGCCTGTTGTAGCGTGTGTCACTGTTTCCCTCCTTGTTGATGCTACCTGCCACTTTCATCATGTAGTTGTAATCACAATTTATTTATCCATTCATCAGTTAATGAGCATTTGGGTCGAGCTGCTGTTAATCTTTGGGTTTCTCTCCCAATTTCTTTCTCCCCCTTGCAGTGTATTTGTTGAAGAAACCAGTTCATTGGTTTTATAGGATTTCTGGCAATGCGGATGTTGACAATTGCATCCCCATGGTGTAGTTTACTGTGTTCCTGTATTTCCTGCGGTGAAATCTAGAGGCTCAATCTGATTCAAGTTTGATTTTTGGCCAGACTATTTCATAGCTGGTGGTGGGTTTTTCTATTCAGGACATCAGCATGACAGGTTGCCTGTTTTAAGATATTGGCAACCTTGTTGCTTCTTGGCCTTTTGGCTGAGATCAGATGTAAGATATCAGCAACCACTGGATGGCCAGTAATTCATTAGGGTTACACAATGGTGACTCCTCATTCTCTCATTCCTTCTTCATTTATTAGCTGGACCACTGCATACAGAGAAACTCCCCCTCATCTGTTACTTAATTATGCAGTGGTAGAGCCATAAGATTTTGAGCATTTTAAAAAGATGAATCTGGCTAAAAATTCAGCCACCCACCAAGTAGCTCCCTAGTCAAGGCTGAAGTGTCAGCCCATCATGTTGAATTCCTTACACATACACACTACTGTGGGGCTTCCCCAAAACTATATACACACACCTGATGGTGTTTTCTCTCCCTCCTAGAATTCCAGTGCTGACCATCGAGTCCGACTGGACCTGGGACTCTGGGACAAATTCAGCGAACTGGCCACTAAGTGCATTATTAAAATCGTGGAGTTTGCAAAACGTCTGCCAGGCTTCACCGGCTTGACCATTGCAGACCAGATCACCCTGCTGAAGGCCGCCTGCTTGGACATCCTGGTATGTGCCTTTCTGGGCTCTCAGTGACGGGGCTACTGAGGGAAGGAGGAAGAGAGGGAGGGAGGGAAGAGATCGAGAGGCTTTGAAGATCTCCAGAGGAGGCTTCACTTTCCTCAATTTCCCCAGTTTCCCCGGCCTCGCTTCCTGCCACCTCCTGCACACACCACGCCACGTCCCTCCTCCCTGCGGAATCTCAGCTCAGTCGACAAAAGCTTAGAGACCCTCTGGAATTGGACAGAACCTTGCTCAGTGGTGGCTGGCCCACTGCCTCCTGAGGCAGCCTTTTCCAATACGGGCCAGGCCCGGTCATGCCAGCAAGGTCATAGGCTGCCGCTGGAGCTTCACAGACACTTGTCCCTTTCCACGGGACAGCCCTGGAGCTGTTGGAAAGACCATCAGGGTTCTCCAGGCTAAACCACCGGAGGGGGCCCTGCGGCACCACCGCTCCATACCCTCCACCTTGGATATTGCACCACCTCCATCTGTGGCCTTGAGGAAAAAACCCTTTTCTCTTGTCTTAGTTAGTTCATGTTGCTATAACAGAGACCTGGTGGCGCAAAGGACACTTGTTTCTCACAGTTCTGGAGGCAGGAGGTCCGAGCGCAGGGAGCCAGCATGGTTGGGTTCTTGGTGAGGGCTCTCCTCCAGGGTCATATGAGCTGAAGCAGAAGGAATACTTATTTGGCCCTAGACAAGAGTTCACTTCCAAGAATTTGTAGCAAAGGCAATTAATCACAAGGTCCAGAAAAATGCACAACTTCAAAGAGCATCTTTGGGATGAGCATATCAACTGGCTGAGCAGTTTAGAAGAATCTTCTCATCTAAGCCTTTGATGTGTGGATAGAATGAGACAGAGAAACCAGATGGATGGACGGACAGATGGACAGACACAGGCTAAGGTTTTTCTCAGCCCCTAGAGAGGAAAGTCAAGGCTGCCCTCAGGGCCACCAGTCCTGAGTGCCGCCTGCTCAGAGCCAAGTGTCTCACTGGGGATTTCCGATAAGACAGGGCCATGCGTTTCTGCCGGCACGTCTGTCAGGGCGGGTGTGGTAGCAGTGGGACATGCCGCGTGGATGCTCTGGGGAAGAGCTGATTTAGAATCCTCTCGGGACACAGGAAGAAGTGGGAGGCAGGCCTCACCTGTCCCACCCTTGCTGCCTGCCACATCAGGGGGCACTTCCACTTCCAGGGGGATGGCGGGGACCTCCCGGTGTGGGGCCCACAGCCAGGCTTCTCGCACAAGGCTGGGATGAGAAGATTCTGAGGCCGTGCTTTGAGTTTCATGATTTCCCACAGGGGCCAAGTAGCCAAAAAGTGACTGTTTTAAAATAGACAAACTCTTCATACCCACCGCAGGTAGAATTCCCGTTCCTTTGCTTACCCAAGCGTTGTAGCACCCTGGGCCTGTGTCCTGGCACACAAGGGAGCCCCCAGGAGTGGTCCCCTCGCCTGAGCTCTGTCCTCATGTTTCCTTCTTGTTTAATCCCTACCTTCTACCTTATTCTACTCCCTCTCACCTGCCTCATCTGCAGGTAGGAACAAGTCTCTCTCACCTTCAGAATCATAAAAACAAGCCTTGAGGTGGTCGGACTGTCTGGTTTCTCTCTGCTCCCTCTCTCCCTCCTTCCCTCTCTCCCTCCTTCCCTCTCTCCTTCCCATCCCCTTTCCCTCCTTTCCTTCTTTCCTTCATTCCACGAAGATTCAGTGAGGACCTGCCGTGTGTCCGGCACTCTTCTAGGCTGAGGATGCAGCAGGGAACCCCACAAACTAACGTCCCTGCCCTCGTGCACCTGGCCTTCCCCTGGGGGGAGACAGGCAATCAGCAAGCACAGTAGATTACATGGTGTCTTAAATGCTGCAAAGAAACCAGAAACGGAGGAATCAGGGACAGAGGTGACTGAGCTGGGCAGGGGCTGGTTTCTATAGCTCAGCTAGGGGTGCAGGTGGCCTTTGAAGAGACCTGAACGAAGGGACAGAAAGAGCCAGGGCCAGGAGAAGGACTGATGGGAGAGGAGTGTCGTGCATAGTAGGGGTGGCATTCACCGCCCCGGGGGCAGGGCTCAGCGAGGTGAGTGTGCCCGGAAGGGAGTGGCTGAGGGCAGCAGGACCTGCTGTTGGGCACATTTTCATTCTCAGTGCCGTGAAGAGTCACTGGGTTTTGAGCAGAGATGTGCCGTGGTCTGACTTTTGATTGAAATGTTTGCTCTGTCTTGTCCTAGAGCACTGAATAAATATTGGCTGAAGTAACGATTCTCACACATATTTACTGAACACTTACTACGTGCCAGGCCCTGGGGATATGATAGGAGAGAAGAGAGTCCCCGCCCTGCTGGAATTTACAGTCGAGCTCTTCCACCCAGCCCGAGCCTGTCCCCCCAGGTTTTACCACAGGATTTACCTCCTCCCTGCCCCACCCAGACATGGCTCCACATTGATCCTGCCCCCCCCCACGGTTGGCCCCAGCTGTGGACTGTGGGCTCTGAAGCCAGCCTGCCTGGGTTCAAAATCTGGCTCTGCTGCTTACTAGCTGTGTGACCTTGGGAAAGTTATTTCCCTTCTCTGAGCCTCAGTTTCCTCATATTTAAAATGAAGGTGACAATAGAAGCTTCCTTTCAGGGTCTGGAGAACAAGAAAGAAAGTGATACATAGGGCTTGAGACAGCGTTTGGCACATTGTGGGCCTCAGTGACCTTCCATGTTATGATTGTTAAGCCTCACTACACCCTCAGGGGGTTGTTCTTATCCCCATTTTGCAGATGAGGCAACTGAGGCCCAACTGGAAGCCCAAGATGCATAGGGCTCCCCTGAGGGAGTCTTCAGCCTCTGAATAAATAAAGGAGGGCAAAATTGCCTTTGCAAAGTGGAGAAACTTGAGCCATTTTCTGATGAGAAAATGACTTGCTTTGCCAGTAGGACTGTGTTAGGGAACTCAGTGAGTAGCTGTATTTTGCACACCGAAATGAAACCATGTGAGAACACAGTGCAGGGTAAAGGTTCATGATTCAAAAGACAGTTTCCACATCAGACCCCTCAGTGGATGACCAGGAAAGCTGGGACGCCAGGGTGACGCCCGAGTGGCGCTCAGGAGAGGGGTGGCTATGGCTGCCCTGCCTCCGCTGGGAGGCCCCGTAACAAAGCCGTCACCTGTGTTTCTCAGAACTGGAACTGCAGAAGTGGGGCTGCTTGCATTTGCCCACACGGGGAAGCGCCCACCGTCCGGCCTCACCCGGGCGCCTCTCTCAGCTCACTCCCCTCCTGCCACTTCCTCCAGCCTCAGTCCGGCTCTTTGCTGACTCAGAGCCTCTGCACACTCTGTTCCTTTCTCTGTGATCCCCACCCTCCCCTCACTCTCTTCCTGGCCTGCTCCTCCCCTCAGCTGAAAGGCCATCTCTTCCCTGGCCACCTGCTCCATCCCCACCCACACGGCTGGTCCGTCTCATGGCGCTTCAGACGTCCTGTCATTAGAAGCGTGCTTGCCAGTGTCCTCTACCCCAGGCTATCGTCTCCACAGGGACCACGGTAGTGTCGGTCGCTGTGGCGGAGTTCCAGGCACGGAAGAGGCGTTCAGTGAATGTCCGTGAATGGATGGAGGCATGGATGGATGAGCAAATGAGTTCAAAGTCAAAATCCAAATGCCGGCATATGTGCTGCTTTCTGAATATGGTGTCTATGCGAGCTCCAAGCATGAGGTCTTTCCCTACGGGACGCATGGCTTCCCTGGGTCCCGCCACCCGCTGCCCTCACTTCCCCTGAGGAAAATATTCCCATGCCAGTCACAGCAGCACCTTGCTCCTGGTGACGCAAAAGTGACAGCCTGTGTGACTTCAGAACATGATCTGTGGCTCCTGGGGTCCTGAGGCCGTGTGGCTGTGCAGCCACAGAGGCCATTCCCACGTGAAACCGTCCCTCCCTCCCCGGCTTCCCCAGGACTCAGCAGGGACAAGAGCCCAGGCTGGAGAGGGGTCTCACCCTGAGTGCAGGCTTCAGCGTTGCACCTGGCCACCTGTGCCATCGTGAGGAGGTCCTGTGTCTCACCTGTGAATGTGGAGCAATGGCCCCAGCAGTCGCATGGAATCGCTGTGAGGCTCCAGTGTAGTGAGGAAGAGGCCAGGCTCTGCAGCCAGACTCTGTGGGTTCAAATCCCAGCCCTGCCACCTAGGAGCTGTGTGAACTTAGGAAAGGAAGCTAAGTGACCTCTCGGAGCCTCGGTAACCTCGCCAGTGAAATGAGAACAATGGCAGCTCCTCCCCAGTCAGGTTATCGGGAGAATTAATTAATTAATTCCCGGCATACAGTAAGGGCTCCTTTAAGTAAGCCATCATCACCCGTGTTTAGCAAGCCTGGACTGTCTTCGTGAACTGTTTAGTACTGAGCTGACAGGAAATAGCATCTGGAGCTGTGCTGGCCAGTTCAGCAGCCGCGGGTCACCTTGAGATGTGGCTGAGCTGAAGCACACTGTGTTGCAAGATAAACCCTGGATTTCAAAGACTTAGTATTTTGAACAGTAAAATATCTCCTTAATGATTTTTTTCTTATATCAATTACATGTTGAAACAAAAAAAAATAATTTGGATCTATGAGGTTAAAAATATCATAAACTACTTCCATCTGTTTCTCTTGACATTGTAAAACAAGGGCTGCTAGAGTGCTGGTCTAGAAAGCAGTGACAGTTACAAGAGGCTCTGGCTTCTTCTAGCACCTGCATTTACTTCTCAGGAAAGGCAGGCTGGCCTCGGGTCCTACCGGGGAAAACATTTTATTCCCATGAGTTCATCACGATAGGTACTATGTGCCCTGTACGTGTCATTGTTTTTTTATTATTATTATGTGTACAGATGTATGGGGTACATGAGCAATTTTCTTACATGCGCAGATTGTGTAGGGGTCAAGTCAGGGCTTTTAGGGTGTCCATCACCTGAATAACGTGCATTGTACCCAATAAGTAACTTCTCAATGTTCACCCGCCTACAGACCCCTCACCCTTCCTAGTCTCCATCTTCTATCATTCCACTATGTCCACGTAAAGACATTTTTAGAACCCACTTTTAAGGGAGAACATGAGATATTTGTCTTTCTGTGCCTGGCTTGTTTCACTTAAGATAATGGCCTCCAGTTCCATCCATCCATGTTGCTGCAAACGGCATGATTTCCTTCTTTTTTATGGCTGATAGTACTCCATTGTGTTAATATACCATATTTTCTTTATTCAGTCATCTGTTGATGGACACTTAGATCGATTCCATATCTTCACTATTATGAATTATGCTGTGATAAACATACAAGTGCAGGTATCTTTTTGATATATTGATTTCTTTTGCTTTGGGTAGATACCCAGTAGTAGGACTGCTGGATGGAGTGGTAGGTCTACTTTTAGTTCTTTGAGAAATCTCCACACTGTTTTCCATAGAGGTTGTGCTAATGTACATTCCCACCAACAGTGTATAAGCATTCTCTTTTCTCCGCATCCTCACCAACATCTGTTAATTTTCTTTTTAATAGTAGCTATTCTGTGTGTCATTGTTATTAATATCACTACTTAAACATTCCCACAAGCACTTGGGGATAGTCAAATCAGATCAGGATCTGCCCACAAGTAGCCAAACACAATCTGGGTAGAGACCAAAATGGGAGAGCAATTTGTGCTTTCCCTTTTGCCTAAAACCTGAGCAATCTCTGGGTGCCCTCCTTTGGGGCTTGCCAGGTGGGGGACAGTCTGATAAGGGAATCCAGTTTGTTTACTCAACAAATATTCCTTGCCCACCTACTGAGTGGAGAACACCGTCCTAGGTGCTAAAGGCATGGCCAAGAGTGAGGACAGAGAAAGAGCAATCTCGTTCTCAGAGCTCGTAAGTGATGAGTGCTATGAGGAAAATACAGCGGGGCGGTGGTTCGTGCTTTGGAATACCACACAGCAATGAAAAAGAACAAACAACTGCTGAGTGCACTAGTGTAAGCCAGTCTGACAGAGATTATATCGAGTGAATAAAAGTCAGATACCAAAGAGAATATACTGTATGATTCTAGTGAACTAAAAGTCAAGAATAGGCAAAATTAACCTGTAGGAATAGGGGTCAAAATAATGGTTACTTTGGGGGAGGAGGTTGACTGGGAGGAGCCTCTAGGTGCTAGAAATATTCATATCTTGATGTAGGTGGTGGTTACACAAGTATACAGTTAGGGAAAATGCATTAAGCTGGAGAGTTGTGTACGGTTCAAGGGATGTATCCTGTATTAGTTACCTGTTGCTACATAACAAATTACCACAAAATTTAGCATCTTCAAACAATAAGCATATCATCTCACATAGTCACTGTGGGTCAGGAATCTGGTACTGACTTAGCTGGGTGGTGCTGGGTTGGTGTCTTTCATGAAGCAGCAGTGAAGACACCAGCCAGGGCTGCAGTCATCGGAAGGATTGACTGGGGCGGGAACGTCTGCTTCCAGGGTGGCTCATCACGTTTGCCTGGCAAGTTCGTGCTAGTTATTGATGGGAGGGCTCTGCTTCTTGCCATGGGGCAGCTGGAGTGGCATGAGGACATGTCAGCCAGCTTCCCCCAGAGCAAGAGATTCAGGAGACAGCAAGCGAGGAGGAGGCCACAATCCCTTTTATAACCTAGTCCCAGAAGTCACACACCATGACTGCCACCATATTCTATTTGTTAGAGGCAAGTCACGAAGGCCAGCCCACACTCAAGGGGAGAGGAATTAAGCTCTACTACTTGAGGGGAGTAACATCAAAGAATCTGCGGACATATTTTAAAACTACCACACATTATAGCTCCATTTTAAAACGGTCTTATTTCATATTTTTTTTAAAAAAGTGATAGAAAGTCATGGGTCTCAGCAAGCACATTCACTGAGCTTTCTGAGAAAGCACCACTCGCGCTGAGCTCTGAATGAGAAGAGTCAGCAACACGACGATGATCGGGAGGAAAGCATCAAAGGCAGAGGAAAGAGCAAGTACAGATGCTTTGCCTCAGCAGGGAGTTGTTGAGGAGTCACAAAGACCAATATGGCCAAAAGGTAATGAACGAGGGGACAGCAGGGAGAGTTGAAGTTGGTGAGGGAGGAAGAAGCCATGGAGGCCCACAGAAAGAAGTGTGGATTTTATTCTAAAGAGGACTGAATGCCATTGGAAGAGTTTTAGCACGGGACAGGTCTCCTCTGGTAAACATTTTGAACGGCGTCTCTGGTTGCTGCGGATTGACCATACAGTACCCGAGCAGGAGTGGAAATAAGGGATCCGTTAAGAGGCCCTCCCCAGAGGAGAGGTGATGATGGCAGCTTGGTGGACACGTCCCTGGCTCTGCTTCTGAGTGTCACGTATTCGAATCCTTCCAGGGCTCCAAGCCTCAAGCAGGCTGCTCCCGGGAGACACACAGAACACACACGCTCATCAACAGCAGTAGGAAGAGGCACAGTTGTCTTTGCTGAAGGCAGGAAGAGAGGGTTTTTTTTTTTTTTTTTTGCCCTGAGGAGGATCAGCTCTGACCATCAACAGGAGCTTTGTGTTGTCCTGCAGGGTCCTCCTTTGGGGAGTCAGCCTTGTCTATGCTATTTTTACACATCTCGTGGCTCTGCATGCTGGTCTTTCCTGATAAGATATCCTCCTTTCAAACAAAGAGTGTTTCAATCCTAGAGAAGAACTTGGTGGTTGCTACTGGCATTTGACTCTAGTGTGATGAGATGAAACTACTTGGTTTCTCTCCAGAGGCAGGGCCGGCCAGAAGCTGTGAGGGGGTTGCCTGCTGCACACTGGGCTCATCCTGTTTCAGGTGGGGGCCAGGGATGGAGGCTCCTCAGATGAAAAGAAGACATTGAGGAGTCTTCCTTCTCAGGCCATGCGCATTTCCCTCTGGATGGACCATTTATACGTGGTTTTGGTTTTGAACTTTCTAGGGAGAAAGGTAATAGGACATAGTTTAGATGCTTCATCAGAATCCAGATATATTCCAACTTTTGAGGAGGAAACCCCTTACGAACGTCTATGTGCTGCACTTTGGACGTGGATTTCTAAGTGAATTGTTGACAACTTGCAAAGGCCTAAATACTAGTCTTCTGTTCCTTTCTAACAAATCCCTGGTTCCTTTCATTCTTGCAGGGGACAGATCTTGTACATTCAAATCTTGGCAGCACCTTAAAGCTGCAAAGGCTTATTTAGTACCTATTTTATTCCAGACAAGAAAAGGGTCTGGGGATTTTGAGTGCATAAATATTGAGCATACTAACTCTGTCATATGGTAACTCTTCCCTGTATACACAATATTTCCTAATGTTTCTCCAGGTAGTTGAAGGAACATTAGGCTAGGGATTGAGAGACCTGAGTTCTAGTCTCTGTCACCATTGCTTATGTGATCTTGGGCACCACTCTATCTCCCAGGGATTTCACAGGAAAGGTAGGCTTTACGCCCAATGACCTCTGGGTTTTCTTGCAGCTCTAATATTGGTACCTCATCAGATACCAAGATGAAATTAAATAGGTCAGCCAACTGGGGACCCAGAGGAAATGGTTGGGCCGGCTCAGACAGGTTCCTGGGCAAATGTCTGAGAGGTGAAACCAACCACCCATCCAATGACGAGAGATCATTATGAGGTTTTGATAACCACTCACATTCATGATCAGGTGCTTTCCAGTTCACTGGCCCAATTGACCATACAACAGAAACATTAAGAAGTTTGAGAACATGTCCTGATTTAGATATTCAACTGCCCCTCCCCATAGAAAGTGAAGTTTCTGTTTCCAGGCCGTAGGCTCTGCACTCCTGACCCCAGGTAGGCCGCCGTGGATAGCTATGCTGGTTATGTGCTATACAAAGGCACCTAGCCCAGGGGACAAATAAGGCTGCTATCTAAATCAATGCTGGGCCAGAGGTCATAGATGACCTCTGGCATAAGGGGAGAATGAGGCAGCTATGGCGCAATGGTTAAGGGCACAGGTTCTGGAAACAGCATGAATCAAATCATGCCGCCTACTAGTTTTGTGACCTAGAATAAGCTATTGAAGTTTGTTTCCTCATAAATGGGATAAGAGTCCTACTTAACTCATGGGTCAGTAGGAGAAATAATACATTAAAGTGGTTAGCATGGGACCTGGCATATAGTAGATGATCAATAAAACATTAGGTATTATATGTTAGGGATGAGGAGTGCTAATCATTCATCCTTCTAAGGTCCCACACCATCACTCCACAGGGTGTCCGGGTGCCCTCCTCCTCCGTGTCCACACTGGAGTTCTGTACGTAGGAGGAGGGCTGGCTCCTACCTCACTGTCTTCTTGGAGAGTCAGAGAACCAGAGCAAGGACACAAGAGCATGTGAGCTTTCCAGTGCAACAGCCTGGTTAATGTGGTCCCAAGAGTATCAGGCTCTTGCTGATCACACTGCCAGTCAGATAGGACAGTCTTTCCCATGGGAAGCATCCTTGCCCCAAACCCCCAACACTGCCGTGACTAGGTGAAAGATTTGACATGAGTTCTTGTTTTAGGAGCCCTGGTGGGCATATGGGTAGGGTGGAGGGGGCTTTACTACAGGAGTTCCCTCACAGGTGAGGGTCCAGCATCTTCTCAGAGAGCCACTGCTCTCTGCACATGGCCATGTTAACTGGAAGCATGCAGGTCCTTCTGATCCCATCTGTCCTCCTCTAGGCTGACAATGAAAGGGACATTCATGAGGGTTACACCCAATCAAACTGAGCACGAGCATCTGGAAAAAAACTCAGCTTCCTCAACCTACCAGGTTATTCACTTCTGACCAGGTGGGATTAACTTATCTTTGTGCTTCAGGTAGCTCTGAACCTTTTCCAGAAGGAAAAGTCAAGTATGGAAACCTGGTCAGCAGAGGCCCTTCCCCATTGTTGGGATGGAAATGAGATTCTGGGTGGGTGAGTGCTCTGGAATGCACAGAGCTCTTACCTGGCAGTTAGGATTAATAGGACAGTGGGAACATGAGACAGGGCTGATGGCATTTTGAGTTTGTCATGCTCTGAGTGAGGCCTAGAGGTACAGTGCAGGGAGCAGGAGTTTCCTTATAGCAGGCACCCCAGGGTGGACAACAGGGTTATATATCAAGGGCACATCAGGTAGGACTGGGAGATGGTGGCAGAGCGACCCGGGCTTCTTGCTTATAGAAATCCCACCTACACTTTAGGGCTTGGTTGAAATGCCACCTCTTCTCCATGGATCTGATTCCTTCTGACTATATATGTGAGCTTTCCTTCTGAACTCCGTAGCACCTTGCTGGTTCCATTCCTACGCCTTGTATTATAGCTGTCTGTGTAACTGTGTGATCAGAGGCATCTTGGAAGAGAGAGCCTAACTTGGGTTTGAGTCAGATTCAGTCACATGTTAACTGTGTGACATTGGGCACATGGCTTAACCTTTCAGAGCCTTAAGTCCCTCATATGTAAGATAAGAATAATATTCACGTTACCGAGTTGTTTGAAAGATTGAATATAGGCTATGTACAGCACTTGATATATGCTACGCATTTAATAAATGGTAGATATATCATTTATTTATTGCAGACTGTAAACTCTTAAAAAAAAAAAAAAAGAGTAGAATCTTATTCATCTTATTATCCCCAGCAACTGGCACCATGCCTGGGACATAAGTAGGTACTCAGTAAATGTTTATTAGAATCAAACAATGAATTACTTTTAACAAAAAGATATTTCTCAAAATTTCTTGTCTTGTTTAATACTCCATAAATAACTTTGGCCCCTGTGTTTTGACTTCCGTAGTCTTTAAATGAAAGAGCTGGAGAAGACATTCAACGTCCGAAAGGGGGGCAGAATGCGCCATGTGATGCAAGAGCTCCTTGGAAATCTTCCATGTTATTTCCTGCTTACATCTGATTGAAGCTCTCAGAACAGGCTGGCTTAGATCATCCATCAATGTTATTGGTTTTTTCTTCCAGATTCTTAGAATTTGCACCAGGTATACCCCAGAACAAGACACCATGACTTTTTCAGATGGCCTTACCCTAAATCGAACTCAGATGCACAATGCTGGATTTGGTCCTCTGACTGACCTTGTGTTCACCTTTGCCAACCAGCTCCTGCCTTTGGAAATGGATGACACAGAAACAGGCCTTCTCAGTGCCATCTGCTTAATCTGTGGAGGTAACAATTACCTAGAAAACTCTCATGAGATTCCATGAAGAACAACTTACACTTGTAATTTATGGGAAATTCCTCATCTCCATTTTGGAGTTATTTTGCATGGGAAAAGACATGTGAATAAAACCAGGCATACAAGCCTGGGTTTGTTGTATTTTTCCATGTTGTTATAAATTAAGTAACAGTATTTGGGATCCTTCTGCTCTGAAAGAAATGCTAAAATGAATTGCAACAGGTTTTTTTAGTTTGTATTTTCTTTAAGGCAGGATCAGACTACTGTAAAATAAATTGGCTAGGGACACTTTAATGATGACCCAAGGGGCTTGTATGTGCTGTTTACTAGTTAGTGGCTAGGAATACAAGTTATTGGCTGGGGCCCCCCACCAACCCTTGGAGGACTGGGATAAAATATGCATTTCTTCCTTATAGTGACCCCTACTGGCTCACAGGAGGCTGAATCATAAGTGGTTAAAAAGTAATGGCTTTAATTAAAGGGCAGATTTACCTTGCTTTTATAAACATCCTGCTCAACATTTTTTTAATTCAGTTCAGTAGTGACACCTCCTGGTCATAAGAGGTAATTCTTTCCCTGGGACAAAAGCAACCAGCAATCAAAATACGCTTTAGACTACTAACAGAGACAATTATTTTCAAGTGTCACTGCTTAAAGCAATTGCATATATCTGCAAATTTGTTTATGTGATTGAATTATCAAATTAATAAAGTCATAGTGTAACAGGAACAAGGAAATGAGTAAGAGGGGAAATGGGCAGAAATTCTGATATTAATTGTTTAATACTCTATTCCTGGTATCTAGACCGCCAGGACCTTGAGGAACCAACAAAAGTAGATAAGCTACAAGAACCATTGCTGGAAGCACTAAAAATTTATATCAGAAAAAGACGACCCAGCAAACCTCATATGTTTCCAAAGATCTTAATGAAAATCACAGATCTCCGCAGCATCAGTGCTAAAGGTATTTCTTTATGCTCTACACTATAGTCACAAAGTGGACTTGAGGGCCTTACCAGGTTGTGTTGTTTTATTAAACTCCTTGTTTTAATTCAGGATATTTAATAGCTGATTTTTTTTTTTAAGTTTTGGAACTCATTTCTCATTGAAATCAAAAGGAATTAAATAGCACCCTCCCTTTAAGGGAAAAAAAGGAAAAGAAAACCTCAAATCTTACCCTGCTTGATAATCTCACATAGATGATTGAGAGCTTTAAAATTCAGGTGACTGATTAGAAAAACACTGTTTTCAAGAGAAAATACTATATGATGGGCTTTTTAATTTTTAAATTTTTTATGTTTATACATTTCATTCCAGCTTTCCATGTATCTCTGGTTTATGTAAACTTCAGTTTTTCCTGAATACCCAAACCTCAAGAAAAATGAATAGTACTTAGGGTAATTGTTATCGGTTAAGTTTCTCTCACTGTAGCCATATTGCTCTATTGTATATAGGCAGATTTACTACTGCACACTTCTAAGCAAAGGAATTCTTGCCTTCCTGAAAGGTATAAATATTCTTTGCCTAGTGATTTTCAGTTTATGTGGCAGCTCAAGCAATTAGAGAAGTGCCTAGAGCCGTATCACAGGTAAGTGTTAAGAGTAAGGTTTTCCTCTGTAGAGAGACAACTCAGCAGCTATTCTGGTACTAAATGTGCTATTGTCATTCTCCCTCCCCATTAGTTTACACTATCCCTGAAGACCTTGGCAAGCCAAGAAACAAACTCGTATTTCAGAAAGTGCTTAAAAGCATAGTGAACTTGTTTGACAAGGAGTCTGAATTCTTGAGCTTCCTTCTAAGAAGTTTCTTCAATGAGCATTCAGAATACATCCCTCGCATAGGATTAAAAGTAGAAACAAACAGCAGATACCAGTGCTTAACCAATGTAATTATGGTATCTTTGATTTTAAAAATGAGGCTGTTTAATACCATTCTCCACAGATACTTAAATCAGTGATATCTAACAGAATATACTGTGATTATGAAAATATTCTATAGTCTGCACTGTCCAGTTCAGTAACCACTCACCACATATGGTTCTCAAGCACTTGAAATGTAGCTAATGCAACAGAGCACTGCTTTTCTAATTGTACTTAAGAACTTTAAATTTAACTAGCCACATGTGGTAAGTGGCTGTTGTATCGGACAGTGCAGTGCTAGATCAAGTCGTTGATAATCAGCGCACATTAATTACTCAATTCCTCCATTTGTGGGTAACTGGCATCCTTGTAACTGTCTCATTTTCAAGATACACTTCTTTTTGTAAATTACGTTGTTTCCTGAAACTGACTGAGGCATGGAACTATCAAATTTAAACATATCACCACCTCTCTCCTGCTTGTCCATAAAGTAAAAATGTTTTAATGTTGTAAAATTAGAATAGTTGCTGGGAGGCACTGTTGCATAATTTTCTGTTCTCAAGATGAACACTAGTATCAGCTGTTGTTTCCGTAAAAGATGAGTGAAGTTCTATCAGATAATAAAGAGACCCTTTATCAGCATTCTGTCACTGTGAGCTGGTTAAGAAACCAATTGGATTGACTTTACAACACAGTAACATGATTTTTGGTGGATGCAATTCCTATTCTGAATACACTTTTATGTTTGTATTTATGAGAGATACAGTAATGGATCATCCTTTTCAAAAAAGGTAGAAGCCACTTTTAATATCTATATTCTGTAACTCATTCATGAGCAAGGGTGAGTCTCAGAAAACGCCTTTGTTAAAATAGATAAAAGTTGGTCCCTGGTTATCCAGCTTAACTCCTTATCTTAACCAGATTTCTATTATCTCTTTTTAAAAGGTGCAGAACGTGTAATTACCTTGAAAATGGAAATTCCTGGATCAATGCCACCTCTCATACAGGAAATGCTGGAGAATTCTGAAGGACATGAACCCTTGACCCCAAGTTCAAGTGGGAACACAGCAGAGCACAGTCCCAGCATCTCACCCAGCTCAGTGGAAAACAGCGGGGTCAGTCAGTCACCACTGGTGCAATAAGACATTTTCTAGCTACTTCAAACATTCCCCAGTACCTTCAGTTCCAGGATTTAAAATACAAGAAAAAACATTTTTACTGCTGCTTAGTTTTTGGACAGAAAATATGTTAAAAACTCAAGAAGGACCAAGAAGTTTTCATATGTATCAATATATATACTCCACACTGTGTAACTTAGAAATACAAACTTTTCAAATTCTAAAAATCAGCAATTTCATGCAACCAGAAACTAGTTAAAAGCTTCTATTTTCCTCTTTGAACACTCAAGATTGCATGGCAAAGACCCAGTCAAAATGATTTACCCCTGGTTAAGTTTCTGAAGACTTTGTACATACAGAAATATGGCTCTGTTCTTTCTATACTGTATGTTTGGTGCTTTCCTTTTGTCTTGCATATTCAAAATAACCAAGACACCAAGGTTATGAAACAGACTACTGTACATGTCCAACTAAGAAAGGTTCAAAAAGATAACTGTCTTGCTTTCATGGAATAATCAAGACATCAAGGTAAGGAAACAGGACTGTTGTACAGTATGACAAGATAAGACTAAAGATATTCTAATTTAGTTAGTATGGAAGCTTGTCCTTGCTCTCTTTGATGCTCTCAAATTGCATCTTTTATTTCATGTTGCCCAGTAAAAGTATACAAATTCACTGCACTAGCAGAAGAGAATTCTGTATAAGTGTAACTGCCAGTTCAGTTAATCAAATGTCATTTGTTCAATTGTTAATGTCACTTTAAATTAAAAGTGGTTTATTACTTGTTTAATGACATAACTACACAGTAAAAAAAAAAAAATACATTTTTACAGTAATGATAGCCTCCAAGGCAGAAACACTTTTCAGTGTTAATAAGTTTTTGTTTACCTGTTCACAAGCCATTAGGGAAATTTCATGGGATAATTAGCAGGCGGGTCTACCACTTGGACCATGTAACTCTAGTGTCCTTCCTGATTCATGCCTGATCTTGGGATTTTTTTCCAGCTGCCTTGATGCCAAGGGGCTAACATTGATTCCTAAAGACATGGGCATAGGATCTGCCTCCTTTGACCTTGTTCAATCACTATGAAGCAGAGTGAAAGCTGTGGTAGAGTGGTTAACAGACACAAGTGTCAGTTTCTTAGTTCTCATTTAAGCACTAGTGGATTTTTTTTTTTGATATATTAGCAAGTCTGTGATGTACTTTCACTGGCTCTGTTTGTACATTGAGATTGTTTAACAATGCTTTCTATGTTCATATACTGTTTACCTTTTTCCATGGAGTCTCCTGGCAAAGAATAAAATATATTTATTTTAAAGGTGTGTGGGAGCTTTTTACTACACTTTCATCTTCAGTAAAGAGACAGAGAACACAGTTCCATTTTTAATGTTTAAATTTCATTTCAAAAAGCAGGTCTGTAGTCTGCAACCATGACAATTAAAATCTGTGCTAATGCACGGCAGTCTATAACAATTCTACAAGCCATTCAGACAGTACATGACATTTCAATGAGTAAAAAAGAGCATAAAACTGTATGTGTAAGAACAAAATGTTAAAAGGCCTACCACAATAAAAAACCATCAATTACATCATCACATTAAAATAAGCCAGATGTACAAAAGTCTGAGACAGAAAAGACAAAAGGACAACACAAGGTATTTGTTGAAAAATGTTTGTGCTCTTTGGGCACTTAATTAAACATTGCAAAATCAACATCTTCTTCTTCATCAGACTCTGTAAAATATTTTACTTCTTTCCTAGCTCGACCAGTCCGTGGCAGAGAAGGTGGTTCAGAAGTGAAGTCTGAGGGGAAGATGTCCACATCTGAATCCTGATCAAATGATGTTTTCTTCGGTTTCTAGACATTTTTAAAAAAATAGATTTAAAACTCCAAAGTTAGGGAAAAAAGACTAGTGTTAAGAAGTACTACTCCTTACACTTCATTTACATTTAAGAAGTATTACAAATAATGGCGCTTTTAGCATCAGAATTGTAATGCTAATTTAATTGTACAACCTAATCATTTTTGGAGGAAAAAAAGGATTACATATAATAATTTGCCAGCTTGGTGGTCCTGTATTTACCAAGTTCCAGCCTCAAAAATGGAACAGCATTATTTCTGAAATTAAATATTATCCAAGTATGCACAATGCCCAAATTAGTAGAAGTCCAAGTTGTCCTATTTGTAAGTACATATCAAAAATTCATGGGAGAAAAACAAGACCCATGCAGTGTGTAATACATACTATAAATGTTTATAAAAATGCAGAGAAGAGTCACTGACGTGAACCAGAGGCATAGAAGGTAACTGAATAGAAGTCAATGCAGAAACCAACGTAAAGCTATAATCATCTATGTATTTCTAAGTTTTACTAGGAAGAGAAAAAAGGGAGGGGGCAGCTGATGTCATATATTTACCTAAAAGAGAGAGTATACTGCTGGAGAAGGGTCAGACTAATTGGGAAATCCAAGTTAAAAAGAGTTTTTAGTCTAATATTCAGGTAGCATAAAACTCATACAGCTCAATGGATGAAATGGAAGATTCTAAGTACATTCATTTATAGCATACTATTATCCAAGAAATAGTCCCGACTACATAAATTTATACTTGAATAATTTCTTAACCATATGCAAGCCCCCTATTACTAAGAGATGCTAGGTTTAAAACTGTTACAAGTAATAAGCAAACTAAGTCAGTTATATATAGATAATCTTAAAACCATGCATTAAAAAGATGTTCCTGATTACCTTGCTTGTTGTTTTGGGTATTTTCCTGGCAGGGTTATAATCACCTTCATTTTCAGAGCCAGATGCTTTCCTTTTCTTTGCCCCTCGGCCTTTACCTTAAAATAATACAGAAGGTTTTTTTCTCCAAAGGTTAAGTGCAATATAAAAAGGTAAATGCCAAAACATGACAGTTTACTTCTATGGCATGCCCAATCAGTGGGGCAATGCCATTCCGGTCTCTTACTATGAATGATGTACAAACAATTTTGCAGCATCATTTCAATTTTGGGATTGACATGACTAAAGAGTATTTCAGTGGGAAAGTCCTGGAGACAAATGTACTGACCAAGGTTCTGATACATAAAAGAGAACATCTGCATTTTGCTATGAGGCCCTTAAGCATGAAAAGGAAATCTCTTACGAGTGCTTCTTAAAATTTTTTTTCTAGTAAATATAATTTCTCATTTGTCATGGGCTAATACTTTTAAAAATATAATAAAACACAAATTACTTTAAAAATTACATGTTTTATTAACACAAAATTATTATAAAGGTTTAAAATTCTTACTCTCAATTTCACTCATCACAAACTAGTAACAACCAACTGCAGATCCCACTTTCAGTAGCACAGTCCTAGAATAAACTACCCAGTATTAATCATAAAATAATCTGCCAAATCCATATTCCTTCTGGACTTAGCACATGCAGCATTTTTTATCTATCTGATCTCTTATTCTCATCACTGGAGAAAGGAGGGGAAAAGGTAATATTTAAGTGGGAGCTAGATGTTCTCCATCCCACAATGATGCCCATGAAAGAGAAAATGGAACTAAATTGTAATTCTAAATCTTAAAAAATTTCTTGAGAGCTATGACCTACTAGATTGTACAAGTAAGAAAAGAGCCTAAATTATCCTGGGATGTCATTTGATCAAATGAATCAATAAAATAACATTTCTGAATTTTTTATAAAGGTTTCAAACCATGCACACCTTAAGTATTGACCTCCCCAGTCACTTTCATTCTTTTCCTCCCTCCTGTTCTCCCTGTTTCCCTGCAGGTCTATAGCTCCTTAACCCAGTTACCCCTTTAACCACTTCGGTACGAGCGTCAACTATAGTCGACAGCCACAGATGACCGTGCACAGCCAAGTGACGACTTTAGTCGACAGCCAAAATCTTTTACTTTTACAGCTTTTATCTCTGCAGTTGCAGTGTGTACGTTCAGCTAATAAGTTACTACGAATCTGTGACCTTTTAACAAGTCCTTAGTAGGAGTTATTATAGTTCTTTTCCTAAAGCTGACTGTAAAGTAAAACAAGCTTTCAGTGCTTTAAAGCTTTCCTCATCACACAAGAGCAAAACGGATTCGTCATCAATGCACAGCACAAACTATCATGCAGACTATGAGTGCCGGCTATGGGCAAGGTTTCGCGGCCAGTGAGCGCGGTACCGAAGTGGTTAAGAAGTAAAATAAAACTGATGAAAATATCCTTCAGTTGAGTAAAAGGTTGAACAGCTACACTCAGAGGATATAATGTCTTACATATTAATACATATTTTTGCAAAGCGACTTTAAAAAGGGCTTTCCAGATTCTGGAGACAAAAAGGACATGCCAGAGAGAAGAACTGGTGCTGGTGCCTTGCGTGGCCTTAAGTACAGCTATTTCATTTCCTAGATGAACACAAAGTTCTGGTCTAAGAGTCTGAGATCTAGCCTACTCCATCCAATAAGTGTCACACTTTAGTATAGAGTCCAAATCTGCCTTTTTAATAACTTCCAGTGATTCCGCTGCAGGAGGTCTATGAACCAGTCTTAGGTATTCTTACTTAATCTCTTGGAGTCTAATTTGTAAAACAAAGTGACAGGACCAAATTGTTACACTTTATATGAACCCTAACACAGCACTGACTCTAAAACACTGCTTATTGAGGAGTAAAGCAATTTAAAATAAAAAAGGCACTGGCCTCTTTAAATTCAATGAAACACAAGCAACAATCTTTTCCACTCGGCATAAGTTTAAAGGGTTATACAAAGATAATCCTCACCTTTTGGCGCTGTAGTCTTCTTTGGAATGCCAAATTCTGAATCTGAGTCAGAGTTTACAGTCTCTACTATTTTCTTCTGTTTGGGGGCTCTCTTAGGCTTAGAGACTGTATCTGAAGATGGTTTTCCTATTAAGCAAATTTCCATTTCATAGGTCAATGTAATATACTTACCAACAAACCAAGCTGAAGTCCTATAACAATGAAATTTCTTACTGCTGCTAAGAAATTGAGTAGCCTTAAATAATGAAATGGTTTCTTTCTCCTTGGTTCCAGTATAAAGGCAAACAATTTCTCAGAGATGACAAAATGCTTTTTATTTAATTATGTATAATTTGCCCTTAGATAATTCAACTGAGATATTTTAAGCAAGGACCTTTAAAATGAATTAACCAGTAACTTTTAAATATAGTATAGTCAAGACAAAAAAGTAACATATTTGATATGTTAATTATAACCCAAGTATAACCACCTAAGTTCTGCTTTTAAAATGTTTTAGAGGGGAAAAAACAGTTTTATGGGATCCTCAAATACAATAAATAGAAACCAACTCACTTCCATTTAAAAGCTAAAATCCAGACTTAGCATTTTTATGTGGAAAGAAATATGAAAATCCTAGATAATTAGACAACAGACATGAGGCCTTTGCTTTCTTGACTTTTGTTTTAAAAATAGACCTTATTTTATAGCTTCATCTGTAATTCTATGTGAAAACTGATAAATCACTTTTTACTAGTATAATTAATAAAACCTAATTTGGAAAAAAATGTTCTGAATGAATCTAAATTAACTGCAGACTTTCCTATTAAAAATAAAAAACCCATGCTGATTCTATGGAAAATGTATTCCCAGTCTCGATTTGAGATGCTAGAGATAATGCCCCTCATTAACCAACTGCAGGAGGAGCCCTCGCTCTTTATGGCAATGGCATCCACAGATTTTGTGGCTTTCCCCGCTTTGAGTCTACATGACTAAATCTACTATAAGAGCCATATGGCAGCTCCTAGCAAGAATACAGACAAACTGGGTGTTCTAGGAACCGCTTTTTTTCCTTTGGCAGTTTCCATGCCTGGAGTAAGGTGACACTTTCAACTCTACCAGGCAAACATAGGTCAGATATCTGAGTACTATCAGCTGCCTTTTTTCTGTAAACTAGTGGAACTACAGAATTTAATTTGTATCATATATGTTATTTGGGGTTAACACAGACAATCCTACAGAGGGACATGATGTATCCTCTCCTTGAAATGAAATTTTATGGAAACTGTATTTTGGGGAGAGGCTAGAGGAAGGCTGAGGACTCACTGGGCTCCCTGAGATCATGCCACATACGCAGTCATTTATTCAACTAAGACAAGGCCAGTTAGGCTACTGGAGAAACGTGCAAACAGAAGCAGTGACATGATATCCTAGCCTTTTAGTTAATGCTACAGCTAAACTCGTAACCCATTAAGTTAAATATGGGTGAACAGCTTGATGAAGGAAATAGGATGATGTTTCAAGAAGTGACATGGCTCCCAAGTTTTCAGGATGTTTATAAGATGCTCTTATGAAAATGATTTTTTTAAAAAAGGATGCTTTGTGATTTAAAAAAAAGGGGGGGAGGTGGGAGAGAAGGGATTATAGCATCGGTCTCAGTTTGGGATCCCCAGAAGCAGATTCTGCCTGATTCTAAGACAAGGATTCAAGTATTTATTTGCAAGCTAAAGAAAAAGGAGTACAAAAATGAGACAATGAAGAGAGGGTAGCTAATAATGGGTAACTTATCAAGCCAATGATCACTCTGGGAGCTCAGTCCTGTGGGGAATTTTTGGGAGCCAGTATAAAACACACATCCCATAGTCAACTCACTTGAGAAGTGAGGACACAGAGATATTTATAGACCAACTTCCTCCAATCACTGGTTAAGGGCAGCTGGGGGCAAGGGAGCATTAATATTTCAGCAAGTAGCAAACTGAAAGTCTTCAAGCAAAGAAATGTAGATGCTGAATGAAGTGCAATGAAGGGGTAAAGGCAATGGGACATGGGTAGTCACCCAGTGTGTTGGCTAGAAAGTATCCTATAGCCAACCAATTTTTCATTATAGTCTTAGTGCATTTAAAGCAGGACTTTTTAAAATTGTTTTTCTGCTACATTCAATACACATGTGTCTGGAATGATGCTGTCCATTGTGGATTTTTAAGATCTTTGAGGGAACAGTCCATATTTTTTATTTACTTGCTGTCTTATATAGTACCCATCTCAATCAGAAGTGTTTTTTTTAAAGTATTATCTTTCAAACACAAAGCACTAACACTGACCTTCAAAAAGACCAAGGTACATATCTTGCTACTAGTAACTGATTTATAAATCAACTCAAAGTGCTTCATAGACAATCTAAGGCTATGGAAAAGAAAGAAGCTACATGACTCACAAAGAAAAAGAGGACCCCAACTGAACTGACCAATCCCTCCACATAAGGAATTGAGGCATGATCAACATAGATAACAGAATCCAACTACTAAGAAGAAAAAATTTTAATCTACTTTATAACCTAACAAGCATAAGGGAGCTTTAATAGAAAGCTATCTTTAGTTATCAATGCATGGGATTATTTTATAAATATAACAGCTTTAAAATGAAGTCTTACAGACATGGTTAGAAAACAAGAGGAATTCTCCCTATACATATTTATACTTTATAACTGTTTTACAGTGAAGTCCCCAGTGCAAATAGTTTCAAATTATATTGAAATTCCTTTTACATCAACTATCTCTACATATTTTATGCAATGCTTAACACAGTTGTAAGTACATACCCTTTTTAGCAGCTACTGTTTTACTTGGAACTTTATCTGTTTGTTTCAGACCAAATGATGGTGAAAAAACCGAAGCAGAATCTTCTTCATTACTGTCGAATTTAGCTGAATCTAAAAATTGCAAAACTTTTTTTTAGTAAAGAGATTCTATAAAGATCTCTCAAGTAAACTTTGAGTTAACTGATGACTTCTCTTTAGCCAGGTAATTGATGTTATAAATTTCTATTTTGTGATTATATAATCCACACTATACAAACAGCTGAAAATAAACTGTATCAATGTCATACCTCAAAAATGTTAACTCTGTTGCAAAACATACAAATACATATAGTAGTGAAATTAAAAGTCCCAAATGCTAATTTTTTAAAATATAACTGGCCAATTCAAAAATACACACTGATAATTTAACATGAGATATGAAAAAGTACCACTGTGATTATTTCAGTACATATAGAAATATTATTAACCATTTCTGGAAGATCGGCAATAATGTTCAAATCTAAAGGAGTATTAAGTATTCATATGTTTAAATCAATAAATCATAGAAGGTTCATTTAAAGAGGTATGCAAGCTTACCGCCAGTTTACTTTTGCATTCAAATTAGTTTAATCAATTAATTCTTCCTTTCCTCAAACAACAGCAGAAGCTTTTAGAATAGCTACTTGGATGTAAGTAAATATTTTTATATAACTGTTTTGATATGCTTTCAAAAATGAATATTTATCTATATATATACAACATGGACCAAATCTAGGTATGTCTGTATGTATGGATATGTGTATTAAAAAATATATTACACTAAATCAATTAAGTGACCTTAAAAATTCCACACAAAAAAATACAGGGAATAAAAAAAGTATACTCTGATTAAATTTCCTATGAAGGTTTTGGTCTCTCAAGTACTAGGATTTAGTAAAACAAGTGTGCACCTATATTGGTGCCCACATACCTTTAGAAAACTGTCATATATACATTCACATTGCCATTAAAATCAAATTTCAATCTTTCAAAATTTCTTTTTGCATGTCTTTTCTCTCATTAAAACACTACATACATACAAACATAATGCATATATACACAAGTTTGCATCTGCCTGTCTACCTAAATGCTTCCATAATGCATATTTTGACTAGTTAGGAGTCGCCTCAGAAAAAGTAAATAAACCTATTATCTTGAGCAAAATGTAAAAAGGTAAATTTTCTACTCATGAAACATTCTGAAATTAAATCATGACCTAGTGATTTATTTACTGTTTCTTCTCTACCACTAAAAGAGCAAAAATATAGTAAGTAACCAATGAAGACACTAAGTGAGCATACCATCTTCTGACTTCTGAGAATATGAAGGAAATGAGAAGAGATTTCCAAAATCTTGACTTTTTTTGTCATGCGAAGATTTTCTATTAGAGAGAAAATAAACACCACAAAGAGGATATAATTTAAATAGCTGATTTCAACCCTAAGTTACATATAGTATGCACTGCAGGATTATAATCATAGAACAAAACTCTAGTTCTCTCATTTCTTTCTCTATCAAACATAAAGCAAGCAAAGTTTTTTTCTCTTACGTGCACAAGTATTCACACATATACACAAACCATGTGTACACATATATATGCTCACAGATACCAGACAAATGATGTAGCATTAAAAAAAACAATGGAAACTAAGCAACGGTCTAAAGTTATACAAAATGCCATTAAAATCAAATTCTGTGATTGACAGAAATAATCATTCCATAATTTAATATCAGCAAATTATGGATTAAAAACTCAAGGAGAAAGACAGAATCCCATCATAGCAGGCAACAATCCTATTCTGATCCTAGACTACAGGTGGGCAGTTAATTTAGGTTCTGGGCAAGGCCAGTTGTAATAAGTGAGAAAATATTTCTTTAAAAAATCTGAGGGGCTGGGCGTAGTGGCTCACACCTCTAATCCTAGGCACCTTGGGAGGCCAAGGTGGGAAGACTGCTTGAGGCCAGGAGTTCAAGACCAGCCTGAGCAATAGTGAGACCCCATCTCTACAAAAAATAGAAAAATTAGCTGGGCGTGGTGGCACATGCCCGTAAGTCCCAGCTACTCAGGAGGCTGAGGCGGGATGATTGCTTGAGCCCAGGAGTTTGAGTTTGCAGTGAGCTATGATGACGCCACTGCACCCTAGCCCAGGCATCAGAGTGAGAACTTGTCTCAAAAAAAAAAAGAAAAAATATTGAAATAGTTCACAGACCTCACACCTCATGTTAGTATTCACACTCACCAAAAGCAGGAAAAACCAATCAAGGCCACATCTAGGGAAAAAACATAACCTCTCAATTCTAAAGATTTGGTAACTTTTCTCAAAACTAAGTATTATCCAACTGTATCCCATGGACCTGCTATTTTAGTAAAAAATGTTTAATTGGAACATAGCTACACTTGTTTATTTACCTATTGTTTATGACTGCTTTCTTAACAGAATGGCAGCACTGAGTAGCTGTGACAGAAACCGTATGGCCTGTAAAATCTAAAGTATTTACTATCAAGCTCTTTATGGAAAAAATTTCCCAATCCCACCTCTAAACTACAGCAATAGCTAAAGAAACAGCTGCAATATTAACAAAATTTATCCCTTCATGAGAAAGACCTTATCTAGAATGATAACAACTTCTTAGAGAGAGCTCCCTCTATTAAGTAGATGTCTACAACAATTAGCTGTACCATATTCATTACTTACTCTGGAGTAGCTTTTGATTTGCCTGGTGAAAACGTATATTCATCTTTATCTAAGCCATCTGAAGGAACAAATTCATCTTCCCCATCATTTGTTATGGGATATGCTTTAACTTTTAATTCCTCTAAATCATTATTGTCATCATCATCATCAGCATCATCCTCCTCTTCTTCTGAGAAATCAAATGTGTACTTAGGTCTTTCAGCTAGGAGAAAAATAAAAATCAATATTAAATCTTAGCTTTATCCACATGAAATATTACTGATAATACATTTGAAAAATATTCAAGCAATCTCTAAAAATACATTTAAAAAAGATAAGCATTTATAGAACAAAAACCAACAACTTTAGCTTTAGTTATTTGATAGTGTTAATATCTGTCTTACATTTTCCAGGAGGCTATGAAGTAAAGTTGCATATGTTAGAGGAGCATAAACTGATGGGGCTGTTTGATTTGGATGTTGCTTGTTATACTTAAATACTACTCAAAAACACTGACGAAAGTAGTCAATATGCCCTTGTCTCACATGATCACTGTACAAATCCCCGCTACCAACATAAGATTTTCCATTTCTACAATCACAACAAATTGTACAGTTCTTTTAAAAGGGTTAGACTTTCTCTTAACCTCTTGGAAAAAACTTCTATCTTCTCCTCAGGGTTAGTTTTACTATAAAATAACAAAGACAGTCAATTTTCAGATGAATGAGAAAAGACAGGAGACATAAGACTTCAATATATTAGCAAAATAATAACTGAACATAATGCATAAAAAGGTACCAATTAAGGGGAAAAGCATACTGGTATAATGCAAATAAGTTTTGTTATAATTTCTAGTATGTATTATGGAATAAAATTTAAAAATTGCTTAGATGCTATATAATTTTATGCATTTTTTAAAATTTCTTTCTTTTTGGAGACAGGGTCTTACTCTGTTCCCCAGGTATAAGGACAGTGATGTGATCATAGCTCACTGTAGCCTCAAATTCTAGGCTCAAGCGATCCTCTCCCACCTCAGCCTTCAAAGTAGCTGGGACTATAGGCATGTACCACCATGCCTGACTAGTATTTTTCTATTTTTTGTAGAGATGGAGTCTCACTATGTTGCTCAGGCTGGTCTTGAACTCCTGACTCAAGTGATACTTCTGCCTCAGCCTTCCAAAGTGCTGGGTGTGAGCCACCACACCCAGCCCGCATCAGTTTAGACATATGGAAAAGCCTAAATATAGTTTTGAAGCATTTAATAAATTAATTTTCATGTAACTTAAATTACTCATGTTAAAGATTCACCTACATTATGCTACCTATATATATTAGGAAAAGAAGTTCAACCACTTAGTGATTAGAGAACCAAAGAATTTAAACCTGACATATAATTAAAAATGTATCTCCCAGAGGTTAACAACCATAATATTGTATCATTCATTTTAATAAATTAGGACTTAACAAAATTTCAGAAGATTCTATAGAATAGGAAACTCATCAGATTTTAATTATTTGAATGCTTTATGTTAATGAATATTCAGAAAAGATCAAATCACATGCTTAACAGCAATATACAACAGCAAAATGGTATTCTACAGTCTAACCATACTACTGTAATTATCTAAAAGAGAAACAAAGAATCAGACTCTTAAAGTAGGAGGAAATTTTTCACGATAGGAAACAAACAAAAACAAAACTACAAACCACTTCCATTAGATCCATCACTGCTGGTGTACTACTTAGGTACAAAGGTATGTTTCTTACCAAACATCTTCAAACTATGGAAAAAACATAACCCAAACTTTATAATAAAAATCAATAAGAATGCATGATTCACTTTTAAGAAATTTATTTTATGTCCAACTTTGCTAGAAAAGACTATTCTGTAAAAGAATTTTTTTCAACTTAATAACTTTCTGAAATAGTAATGGTTTAGTACTTTAGCAACATGGATACCATAATAATACCAACTTATAGGTCAAACTATAATATGCAATAAAATAAATATAAAATGTATCACAATACCAGCTGCTCTCCTAAGCAAAGAATCTCTTGGAATAACCACAGGTTCTGTTTCTTCCAAATCACTTTCTGACTTGGATTCATCATCTGACCAAGGATTCCGTTTCTTCACTTTCTTTGCACCGGGTTTACCAGATGATGTAGGTGTTTTTCTCACCCTGGTACCTAAAAGTAGAGGAACAGCAACAAGGTATGTATAAATAGTTATACAAATGTCATTAATAAAAATAAAACTGTTATAATGAAAAGTTCATTATAAAATAATAAATGTTCATGAAAACAGAAAGCATTACTTCAACTACTAGAAAAAGGCACAATCAAAAGAATCTATTAATAGTAATATCCTATATCTATTAGTTTTTCTCACATCAAAAACAAACAAACAAACAAACAAACACTATAGTAATTCCTCACCAGGCTCCTTTCTCTCCCTTTTGGGTTTGGGACCTTTACTTAGAGGAGCTGATGGGGTCAATGCCTCTTCTCCTATACCTTCTACTGGTGTTCCACTGAATTCTTCATCAAATTCCACTTTTACTGCTGTGGTATCAAGGTCACCCTACATATTAAAAAGAAAACCAAACCATGAGTAAAAAACAAATATTAACCCCATATATTTTAGAGATACAGTTCCAGTCAAAAGATAATTTCAAGGAAAAAAAAAAAAGTGATTCTGTTGAGGTCGTAACAGATGACTTTGATTGAACCATGTCTTACTTTATTTCATTTAACTGTATTAAATAATATTGCTTAGAACTCTAATTTTCTAGTATACTCAATAGGATGACAGCTACTTAGAAGAAATCATAAAAAATAAGAAGGTAGCTTTTGATTATCAAAGGGATTTCCAGACCAATAGCTAAGTACACTAAAGGTACCTGCAAAATAAGATCCTATAGCTCAAGAAGGCCTCTATATACTAGAAAAAAAAATCTTCAAATTATTGAAAGAAAATAAGCAACAAATGCCATGCATTGCTAGGCACTATAAGACAAAGTCCCCGATCCTATGACTATGAAAAACACCCCCCCACACACACACACAAGCACAAGTCATTACAATACAAATAACAAATATAGAGGGAGGTATATAGCAGCAGCCCAAGAGGAAAAGTGAGCAACTCTGCTTAAGGCAAGGTCAGAAAAGCTCCATGCAGAAGGGGCCTTTCTGACTGAGTCCTGAAGGAATCACAGTAAGTTCGTCAGGTAAGGAGGGAAGAGCATCCAAGGCAGAAGGCACAGAAGCATGAAACATATTACATTTAAAGAATTAGGTCTTGAAACATATTATGTTTAAAGAATTAGGTCTTGAAATAGGAAATGGTTGCACAGGATTCAAGAAAAGGTGAGAACAAAGAGTAGTCAGGAGTAGAAACACAGGAAGGCATACAGATTGCTAAATCACTATATAAGAAAAGTATACATGTAGTCAGTTGGTAGTCACTGAAGGTTGTTAAGCATTTGTGTAATAATCAGACTTACTTTTTAGCATAATCATTCTGATAATAAAAGAACTTAAAAGGAATTAAGTGGAGAAAGGTAGAAATCACAATTAAATGACTATAAACGTAGGGACTAGTTGAGAGGACCACTTTAAGTATCTCAGAGAAAACATGGAATTCTAAGGCAGTGCCAGTAGGGATTAAGATAAGAGGGTGGATTTTGGAATGACTTAGTAGGTAGCCAATATAATTTAGTTACTGATTGAGTGTGAAAAGTCCCAGGTTTTTGGCTTATGTCAGTGATGGCTGATAGTGTCATTAACTGAGACAAGGCACAGAGTAGGTTTTGAAATCAGGACAATGAGTCCAATTTCAGACACGCTGAGTTTGAGGGGCTCTGGGCACCCTGGTGGCTATATGAGCCTGGCACTCCTGAAAACATTATAGCTTAGGGACACAGATTTAGGAGTCATAGTTAGGAGTGGAATAAGCTCTGGCCATAGCTGAGGTTACTGAAGGAGACTATGTAAAGTGGAGAAAAGAGTACTGAGAACTGAACCTGACAAACACCACCTGAAAAGGAGAGAAGCCATTTTCCTAAGGAGACAGGTAAGCGTGCATGGGTAAATGAACCTGTGTGTGATGGGGAACCAGGTAAAAGAAAAGTAGTATAGACCTCAGTTTGTCAGAACAGAAGAGAGTGCCTGCTCTTGTGTCAAAATGCTCCTATGCTTCAAACATTAGCTCTGTACAGTGAACTCTTACATTTCTAATTCTGGCTCTTAGGTTCATTTCCTAAACTCTGAATAGACTAAGCCTATATTCCCAACTACCTATTGGACTTATCTACATATATATTCCCTGAATTCTAAAATCAACCTGTCCAGAAATATTAGCCTCTCTCTTTAAGATCATCATGCATCCTGCTTCCTCATCTCTGGACATTTTTTCTGACATTTCCTTCTTCTGGCTAACTCTGGCCCATCCAGCTCAAGGCTAGGTCAGTGTCATATTTCTAAAAATCTTCAATAGCACCCATCAGTGCCAATGACATAGAATGTGCTTAGTAATTGTTTGACGGCAAAAACACATGAATAAACAATAAAAGGTGACAGCTTACTTTGTAAGCCAAACAGACTCTTTTCTACTATAAGACTTCCTTAATTGATTATGATATAGAATTAAGTTTATATTTTAAAGTTGATATACTCATTCTTTTTCTTTTTGGGGGCCCAAGGTTTTAATATAGAAGGCTGTTCAGTGGAGTGTTTCTATTTCTGATTTTCAAAACTAAATTAAGTAGCTCTTTACATATACGTGATCTTTCACCAATGTTTTCCTTCTATGAATCAATTGCTCTCATAGAATCATTTCCTATCACAACTGAAATATATTAGAAACAAAGCATAATTTAAGTATACAGTAAAATTTATATAAATTTCATATATTCATATATATGTATATTCATTATTGAAGTATAGTCTACTAATGAACTAAAACAAGAGATGTGTCATACCTTCTTCCTCTTCAGCAACTTTTTGCTGGCATCTGCCTTCATAGCAGTAATTTCAGGAATTATTCTTCGCCCATAGGGTGAGGGCATTGTCTCTTCCAACTGAAGTTTCTTCACCTTAGGCTTGCCAACTTTACCTTTTATTGCTTTTCCTGACATTCCAGCCAGAATATCTTCTCGTTCTTGCGCTTCAACTTTCTGAAATATAATTATAAGGGGAGGGGGGACCATAAACAACTTCTTAGAAAAGATGATCACTACTCCATAAGTAATTTAAACAAATTTTATTCACTTACTAAGGAATAAAGCTTTCTTTTTAACTAATCTAATCCAAGATAAAGTAATGGAAAAAACAAAGGATTTTAAGTCAGAAGACCTACGTTGTAATCCTAATTCATCTAACTAGCTTCTCATTTGTAATACAAGAGGGTAACAGTGACTAAATGACCTAAATAGTCCCTTCCAATTCTAGGATCCCATGATGTATAATGGAATCAAAACCTCTGATGAACTAGTATCATCAGAATCCTAGCCAATCATACACAAAGGCAGTTCTGTTAACAAGTATGAAGCTATTCTTTTCTACTGCTTCAGCCATAATAAAAAATATGAAAAAACTGGTTCATAAATTAAACTTAGTAGGGTAACAATAAATGATGATATAATCATGATTAATGTCAGAGAGTATGCATTTTCCAAAACTATTCCTTCAAATAATTAGCAGGATTTCAATGATCCAAGAGAAAATGACATCTCTTTAAAGATTTTTAAAAGATCTTTGTAGTATACCGTGTTTCCCTGAAAATAAGACCTACCCATAAAATAAGCCCTACCAGGATTTCTAAGCATTTGCGCAATATAAGCCCTATCCCAAAAATAAGACCTAGTGATGGGCGTGGCTACGCAGCATATCTGCACAACCCATGCCATGCATTTCATCGCGGAGCAGTAAAGAAGGCAAGCAGCCCTTCCCATCTGCCCGATTGTGACAGCTACTATCCCAGAGGTGACCGGAAAGGTGCGGGCAGCCCCACCAACAAGGTCGGCTCCCCCTGTCAGGTCCCGGCCATCCTGTGCATGCTGCAAGCTGAGGCTTTGAGGGGAAAATAACACATCCCCTGAAAATAAGCCCTAGAGTGTCTTCTTGAGGAAAAATAAATATAAGACCCTGTCTTATATTCAGGGAAACACGGTAATGATGTAATAACAATAATGTGAGATTTCAAATCAGACAGACCTGGACTTCAATTGCACTTCCACTTACTAGCTATGTATCCTTGGGAAACAACAGATAATTTATAGAGCACCTACAATGTGCTAGGCATTTAAAAATCCTGTGATCCCCACTTTATGGATGAGGAAACTGGATCTCTATGAAAATGAATAATTGCTCTTAACCATAATGATGTAATTCCTCTCTAAGTAAGTTATTTAATCTCTCTAAGCTTCAGGATTCTTATCTGTATAACAAGTTAATAATAACTTCTTTCATGGTAGGGGGTGGAGGTCACTCTGGGCATTACACAGAATGTAGTGCTGGCATATGATATTCAATTAATGGTATCATTAGACTTGAAATGATACAGAAAAACAGAAATTTAAATCTAAAGATTTTTAGATGTTTTTTTAAAAAGACTATAACCAGAATTTAAAATTAGCTGTTTGGACCTACTTTGATAATAATCAAATAAAATAAAATGATAAATTAAAAGTGAAAAGAATATATTTCACTAGGATTGTTTTGAATGACTTTTCAACAGTGAGGATATTTATAGGCATAATAACAAACAGTTTCCTATGCTTTACTATATTAGTGATCAAACTTAAAGCAATATCAGAATATCATCAGTATTGATCAGGAATAATTTTCCTTTTAATATATGCTTGCTTTATTTTTAATGGATATTAATTTTTTAATGAATAATATCAGCCAGCAGAAAATATATGCCTCAAATTTTTAAAAATCTAATTAATGAGCAGTATAAGAAAAGCATAAATCAAGAAAGACTTACATTGTGGCACTTGAATGATCATTGAGTGCTATTTAGAACAATACTAAAATATTCCAGAAATTCTTCTAGGCAACTAATATACCATACTGTTCTTAAGAGTCCTAATTCTGATTTAGGCCACAAAAATAAAACTAGAGCATGTGGACAAAAATCAATGAAACAACTAAAAACCAGAAGTGATATCATATAAATAAGAAATGATAGTTTACCTTTTGTTACTCAAAATCAGGTGTTCATACTGCTACCATAAATTTACTTCTAATATTTTCAGTGGGCAATTTTAGAAAAAGTTTACATTTTATACTTTTTCTCTATATTTTTTTCTTTTTAAAATTATAATTCTACTTTGAAAAAACTAGGTTATAATATAAAAATATTGACATTTCTCTGTTATAAATCTAAAGAGACTATCATTCTACTCCTAAAATCAAAGTACTTATATTAAATTATATACACATATTGGTGTGTATATAATTGTGTATATAATGTATACACATTTTGCCTCCTTGCAAAAAAATAAATAAATAAACTGAATCAATTAGCCGGTTTAAGTCACCTAAGAAATTTTAATAGAAAGTAGGATTTAATGTATTCTAAATTTCAACTTCACAGCATTTACATTCATCCACACCAGAAATAACTTTTCTTTATAACTTCATATAAATAGAAGCTTAATCCTAACTCAGCGTGTATACACATATTAACTCTCAGAGCTGAAGAAAACTCTAAGATAATTTAAAAACATTTTCATTCTTGTTCATTCATAAACATTACTTTTCCAAATATACTTTAATAAAGACTTAACCTACATCCAGTTCTTCAACAAATGCTGCTAAATCTTCTTTCCAAAGATCAGAAGGAGATTTTCTTTTAAGATCATTGACCTCTCGCCCCTATAATAAAAAGTAGTACAGTTTAAATATTCAATAGTTTTTAAATGTATAAGGGGTAAATAAAAATACTTTTGGAAAAAGATACAGATAACACCAAAATACTTTCAAATTATTTAACCCACAAAGTTCATACTTTTGCATCTCTTTGTTTAATCAGTTCTTCAACTTTTTCTTTAGTAAGAGACCACAGAGACATATTTAAAATATAATTAAAATCAGGGCCTGAAGGAGTTCCTGAATCGGAGGAACTATCATCATGCAGGTTTTGTGTTTCTTCCTCTTCTGTTGCCTGTAAAAAATAATAAACTTTATATTAAAATCCTATATAATATCAAATTAATGTTGAATGTTATTGAGTTAAAAATTCTACAAATGCTATGCTGTTAATGCTATACCTTCAGGGTGGAGGGGTTATTTTAGATTATCTAATAAAAATATATTTCCTATAAAAAGTTTAAAATTTTCTAAAGATGCACAATCTTCAGAAGGAATGGTATATTCTGTCCCTATTTATCCAGGAATCTGATGAAAAATTAATGCTCTCCTCAGGAACTAAGTAACAAAATGAGAAGATAACACACCTTAAAATTAATAGAGTGGAACTAATGTTTTAATACTGTATCTTGTCAGATTTTTATATTGGTAAGTGAATGAACAATCTGAAACCCAAAATAAATACCACTTAAGAATGTTTTACAGTTATAATAAATATGCTAAGGTACATTCACTCACAAAAGATGAATTCTTAATAAAAATTCTATAAAGTAAGAATACTTATGTAATGACTCAGAAAGTTCACTTAAGAATTTAAGAGTTGAGTTAGAGTAAGAATTGTCAGGGCTTTGCTGAAATTTTATTCATAAGACTTTTTCATAGAAACAGCTACAACAAAAAAAATCCTCTGTGCTAATATAAATTTCAAAATACAGTGAATTTAATAAAAGTTATTTTAGGTGACATCACCTTCAAATTTTTAAAAATAACAACAGCCATTAAGTAAAATTTAATCTAAGCTGTTTAAAGCACTCAGATAATTAAAAATGACTGAGTTATCCAAGACACTCCATAAAGCAAAAAGTTCACTTTTGGTAACCAAAAAGGAAGAAAAAATTAGCTTTACAATCTAATCAAAATTTTAAAGTAAAACAATGTACATATACAAAGTAAAGTTTAGGGGTACTTTAGAAATAAAAGGATAAAAATTAAAATTGTAAAGCAAGATGCTTCATTACATAAACAAAACTATAAATTCAATTAAGCAACATTAGCCCAATAAGGAATGTTGTTGTTGAGTTGACAGATGATTAATAAGTGCCTACATAACTTATGGCAAATTAATAATTCTACAGTTTTTAAAAATTCTTCATAAAACAGTGTGTTGCTATGGAGTATTCAGGTTGTTAGACTACTGCAAATATTATCAGGGTGTCATAAAATCCTAATTAAACCAACATTTTAGAAGTCTATTTGATCTAGGTTTTGATGACACCCAAATTATTATTAATGAGTGCTCTATGAATATGTGTATCTATTGTTGTTTACAAAAATATGACTAAGGACACTATCAGAAATGAAGAAAAATAAACTTTTCAAGTTCTAATGACAAAATTCCATTTCTTATAATTAGCTGCTTTATAATTTTAACCCTCTTCTCCAACTCTGAATGACAGGACTCTCTTGTAAGAGCAGCTCCTTTTGTTACCTGAACCACCCCCCAAAAGTGCACACATGGCCAAAATGCTGAGAAAATTTTGATAGTGACAATGCAATCACTGAAACGAAGCTTGGCTTAACCCATGTATTCTACTTCCATCAGAAGGGCATTCTCAAACCGTAGACTCTTTTATCTTCTAAAGCTAAGCATTAAATTTATTAGCTTACTAATTAATTTTTTAAAAAGATACAGTTTAAATCAACAGTGACACATAAGGGCAAGTATTACATAAGCTATAATTTGGGGTTTAACAATACAATAAAACACATTGATATGAAAACAAAGTGCTTCAATCATCCTAATTCTAAATGTTCCCCAACTTGTCCCATCCCATTTTCTTCAAATGACGAATACACCTATTATCTTAATATGTAATTGGTACACTATAAAATTTATCCTAATTTTATTCACTTTAATATATATCTTTCATTGACTTCAAAATTAAAAAAAGCTCAAATAATATAAACAAAAGCAACATTTCAATGTAGTATGATGACAAATATGAAAACATTATGGTTGAGAACTCTTAAGCGTAGAAAAGTTTAAAATTTCAGTTCAAGTTATGTCATATGATATAATATTATCAGTACCATATATACACAAATAATCTAATTAAACATCAAAAAAATTAATCATTTGAAATTTTCTTCGTTTTCTACATTTCTGTTCTCAATCACAATGTTGTATTGCCTTTTTAAATTCTTTTAATTATAAACATCAAAAAGCTAATTGAGGGGAATCTCAAAGTTTTAATAACCCACTAATTTAATTAGTAGTACTACTTTATGATCTGAAATGGACAACTTAGTTAATAAAACATCAGACTTAAAATCTGAAGCTCCAGAGTTTAAATCTCTGGTCAAAAATCTAAGCATGGGGCAGAGCACATACTTGGTGCTTGATAAATATCGTGTACTACAATAATGAACATTTTGTCTCTAGTCTTCCCAGCATTAACTGAAACCAGATTAAGTGAGTGACGACTGAATGCCATATTGTGACCATAGACTGAACAGTGTGAAAAGATTCTGAGTACTACCAGTCTGGTTCCCAGATAGCATACATACAACTACAAAAACCATTACCACAAATGATACCCTTTTAATGGCAGGCTCAGAAAAAAAGGCCAAGGAGACTGAGCTACCTTTTCACACCTGGAGTCATTTCTCCAGGCTCTGGTTGAGTCACAATGGCAAAGTGCTTTGTGGTGGGTGTGCACTGCAAATTCCTGTACTGTATCTGTTCTGTGGATAAACAGAAGACTTCAGTCTCCAAACAGCCAACTCAACACCTCCAGCAGTACTAAATTTAAAAGGGGGAATTTTTTTGTTTGTTTTGGAAGTTGCTTTTAAAAGCTTCTCTGAATGTCTTTTTCTGCAAATGATTACCTTTTCTTGTGCTTCTTTCCAGGCTTTCACTGGGTCAGATTCATAACCTCTCTGGACTAACATTTGAATCAAATCTTTCTTTGACCTATTCTCTATGTGAGGGAAAAATAAAGTTAGGATCAAGAAAAGAGATTCAAATTGTATTTGTTTATATTCTACTGATAAAAATGTCTTCTATTAATAAAGATTTTTTCCATTTTAACTAATATTCAAATTTTTAAAAGTTGTATCTTACCTATAGTGATTTTCCCTTGTATCTTCTCTAAAATGAAACGGGCTTGATTATTAAGCTTTGTAGATTCTGCTCCCAACATGCCTACAAGCCACTCCTTACGTAAACCATAATAACTTAATCGTAAATCAAAGAATTCTTTCAGAATGTCTTGCACAGTTTCATACTTCTTCAGACATCCCATATGATCAAAGAGTACCTAAGCAAAATGCATAGTTTTTGTAGATTACATACATCTGTACTGGTGTTTGAATGTATATGACACCTACAGTATTTAAAATAATTGTAATATACTGAACATGCAATACAGACTACCTCTAAAAGCCATTAAACAGAACCAAAACTATTCAGCGTTTTTCTGTAAATATCCCTTTGCTGACTACAAGAAACCAGTAAGTTCAATTCTAAAATCATGAAAATATTTAAACCAGGAATAATTTTGAGAGGTCAAACTAGGTCTTTTAAAAAAGAGTTCTTATTTAAAGTAGCTATAAAACCACCTAATAAAAATGATTTTTAGGTTTTATAAGAATATGTACAATGTAAACATATTCTATCTCTAAGTTTAAAACTGTTAAAGTTCTCCCTCCCCCATATATTCAGTGGATGTGCATTTGCTCCCATTTCTCTTTTATAATTACTTGTGCTATGATTCAGTCACTCAAATTCCCTCTCTATCCTTTTCCTCTTTCTTACATCAGCCTTTCTTAACAGATCATGGCACTTTTTCTCAACCACTGTGCTACTGATGGATTTTTTTCTTCTACTCTTTTTTAAATCTAAAAGTTAATTTGAAATGAAACATGAGTAATCATTAACTTTCTACCTTTCTCCCCAATTATATATATAAGAATAAATATATAAATTTAACAAAGCAGATTAGAGTTAAGAGGAAATAAGTACTCTACAGTTAAAATGCTAATAGAGATGGGTGTAAGGCACATGAAAACCTTTCAACAATCACTCTTACAACTTTTAGTCAGTGTGTGTGAAGGTGTTGTATCCTTTGTGTTCAAACCCAGATGCATAAACACAGAGTTGAGAGTAAGGGTAGTGGATAATAGTAGAGGAAAGGAATGTGCCCCTAGATTCTTTAGCAAATATACAGAGGAAAAAATTCATTCAGGCTTACTATAGCTACTCCCATCGTGAAGCCAAGTACAACAATCCAACTTATGCATGCAAGAAAGATTAAATTAAAAGCCAATCTAATAAATTACCATGGAATTACAAGTAAGAGTAGTTTGAAGTTTAAAAACTTTATGCAATCCAGCAGCTTCTGCTTGTGCTAGTTTCTCTTCAGTCATTTTCACCACAAATTTCACAGTTGTATCAGTATGATATTCTTTATAATCAGAAATTAATGCTGGTGTTTTGTCTGTTCCATTTAGCATAGGTTCTAAAACCTGCTCTTTGTATACCTGTAAAATATTTTAAAAAATAAGTAATTCTTTTCATGATACACTCTCACACTCTCATACTACAAGTCATACAATCTTTCAAAATTTCTCAACTCCCATGGGGGAAAAAAAGGAAACCTCAACCTCTATTGTCTCCTGCCAATCACTATAGAAGACAACATATGGAGATCTCAGCAGTGAGAAAAGACATACAAGGTAATAGTTCTGATCTGTTCATACTCCAAAGGGCAAGATAAAGGTTGAGAGTATGAAGAAAACAACATCAACTAGAAATGAAAGAAATGACATGCATGCTTTTAGATCTATAACAACTGATACTGACATGAATTTGTTGACCATATTTATAAGGATTCAAAACATTATTTCTTATTCTACTCTTTTCATTTTAAGGTAAATACAAAGATAATAGTCTCTAAAAAAGCACTCACCTAAATCATACTACATTATTTAGATAAGTTTAAAAACTTTTTAATTACAATTTGAATATTCAAAGCAAAAATTCAAATGAATGAAATATAAAATATATCTGGGAATTTTTAAACACTATTCAAACTTAGGACAAACAACCATGGAATCATTCTTACCAGAAAGAATTGTTTAATGCAATGCCCTTCTCACAGGCAGCTCATATATGTATACTAACCTGTGTCCAAGTTCTAACTGGAAGCTCTGTAATTTCTACTGTGTTTCTATCCACTACAAATATTTCACCACTGACTGCATACTGGTTTTGACCAAGTTCTTGGATCGTGCCTTTAAAGTTTTTGTAGTTTGGAAGCTGCAGAGAAAAATTGAAATAACTTAAAGTCCTGCCTTTTCTCTGGAGTGCCAGTACCACATTTGCATGCCCTTTAGTCTATACCCTACTAACACTGACAGATTAGCATGATGAACTGAATTCCTCATCCTCGATTGTTCCTTTCCAAATGGTCAATATTGAATTCTGTTAATATGATCTGAACATTCCCCAATCTCAAAATCTTAGCATCATCTTTCCTAGTCTTGCTAAAATAGTACTTTTTTTCAGGCTATTGCCTCCATACCTTCTGCTCCTCTACATTAATATGCCCATTTAATTCAAACTCCTTGGGCCTTATGTTGAAAGCCTTCCACAATCTGGATCCAATCTAATTTTCTACTTTTTCTCCAATGACTTGTCTTACAGAACCACTATTCTTCTCCCACATTGTGTTTGAATATTTTGAATATTCTCACTTTCATGCTCTCTATCCATCAGGCTTGACACATATTCAGCCCCCCATCCCATTCCATTCATCTATATAAATCTTACTCATCCTTCCCAACTGAACTACAAAGGATCTCTCCCTCTTCCAAAATTTTTGTTATTATCACTAATTAGGCACAGAGCATAAGACATTCCTTTGAGCATACTGAGCAACTATTAACATTTTTATCACTGTAAACTTCAAGTCCTGATGTCCTGACAACAGATTAACTTTTTGAAGACAAAAACCGTAACTCTTTATCTTGCCACTTAGCACAGTGCCATACATATAGTAGGTACACAAAAAGCATGTACTGATCAAATATACTAGCTTAAAACTCTAAAATGTATCCAAAAATCCCAATAAAAATATACAAGAGTTTTTTTTTTTTTGCAATATCTTTTTGTTTTATTTCAGCATATTATAGGGGTATAAATGTTAAGGTTATGTATATTGCCCATGCCCTCCCCTCCCCCCTTGAGTCAGAGCTTCAAGCGTGACCATCCCACAGACGTTGCACCAAAACAGTTTAAATAAAATACCATAATCATAAAAAGAAGTTTGATGTTTACATTAGAAATATTTTAAAGTACTTTAAGATATGTAAGAGGAAAAATGGAATATAAATCATGTTCATAATAATCTAATTTTTATTTTAAAATATAAACATGGAATAAGACTTTGAAAAATGCATCAAAATATTAATTTGTTTCTTTATGGTGAGTTTATAGAATTTTTTTCCTCTTTGCTTATCTATATTTTCTACAATAAGCATTACCAGTTTTGAAATAAAAATATATATTTGTTTTAGTATATCATGATAAGGAAAATTTCCAGATAATTTTCAATCATGGGGAGGGGAGGATCATTTTCTTGAGAGATTTTTCTTAGAGGAGGTTTAGGGGAAGAAATGAGCACAGTGAATGATGTAAGAAAGGACAAGATAAAAAATATGAGGATACATTAAAATATACAACGCAATGTGTTTGTTTTTATATCAGTACACTATCGAATACAATGTGTTTTTAAGCATCCTTACAATTCTAATAAGACTTGGTAGTTTGAGAATAAAACCAAAGTAACATATAATTTTATCATATAAGCATTACACTCTATATGATTTAGAGATTTGACAGCCTGAAATACAAGGTATTTTAAAATTTCAATAAACAGTTTCTCCCCATAAAACTTACCTCCAGACTCACTGCAAAGTTTATATCTTTTACTGTAAGCCCATATCTAATTACACGCTAATTAGGTCTTTATTGTCTACAATATGTTCTAAAATAAAAATGTTCCATTACTTTTCTAAAATGACTGGACTTTGTACATTTGTTAAATAAACAACATAAGCAATAGGTTCTAAATAATTACCATAGGATGAGGATCCAAGCCATCTAGCATTCGTCTGACATTGTTCACAATTTCCCTAGCATCATAGTTGGGTAGTTTACAGGCCCATCCAGTACCAATACCCTCAGCACCATTTATTAAAACCATAGGAATTATGGGAATATACCACTCAGGCTCTACACGCTGATTATCATCATAAAGGAACTTAAGCAAGTTATCATCCACAGCAGGAAAAAGCAATCTTGCTAAAGAGCTAATGAAAGGGAAAAAAAGAAAATGGAAAAATGTCATGACTTTGGGAAATAAAACTTTACATGTAATTTAGAGACCTAACATTTCAAAAAAATATTTTAAAAAAGAATGCATTTTTAATAATTTTAACTACATGTGCTTAGCAATAAAATTTACCTAACCTTATTACCAAATGCACATTTCTCTCAGGCACAAGGCCAGAATAAAATAGCCCTATTTTACTTATACGTTTACTTACCTAAGTTCTTTAATATTGATAAATAAATTTTTAAGAATTTCCTATTACTCTGAATAAAGCATATAACCCATCTTCTGCCTAAAGAGTAAAGCTGAGTCAGAAAAAAATCTATATATTCATTAGGACTGATTTCACCAATAATTCATTAAAATTAAGGTCAACAGACTTCATTGTATTTGTGATCAAATAATTTGATACATTCACCCTCTAACAGAATAACCAATTCTCTCTCTCCACAGCTATAATTCTATTAAACATTTAGTTGGTTACAATAAACTTCAAATCAAACTTTATACCATTATATCAGCAAATGTTTACCTTAACATTGTGAAAATATAACGAGGGCTTGCAGCATCTTTGCCACCATGAAGCCGAGTTCCAAACTGACCAATAGGCTGAAGCAAATTAATGTTGTTACTTCCCACAAAGTTCTGAGCCAAATTCACAATAGTCATCATCAATGCTTGCTAGAATAGGGTAAGACAGAATATAACATTAATATTCTAAATTTTCTATAACTATTGCCCTATCTGTATTAAAATCCAAACTCTCAATTCTTTCACACTTCCAAAGACATTATAAAAGGAAAAATACTTTATTGTCTGTAATTATCATTCTTCAAGCCAATAATTCTTCAAGCCAATCAATTCTCAATTGATTCCAATCTTAATGCTTACCTCTCCATGATGATAGGCAGACATTTCAGCAACAGATCCAGCCAACTGGGCAACTTTTACTTCACGTTTATCATTCCTCTTGAAACAGGTAAATAAAACTTTTCGTTGCCCAGGTTTAAAGCCTATCAAGAAAAGCAACCAAATATTACTTCAAGATATAGTTGTAACAATTCTTTTAGTGGCAATAATGTTCTATATATTCAAGAGAAAACGGCAAAGACATAGTTCGCTTTTGAAGAATAACTGGATAAAATTGTCATTTGAGATTCTATAACAAAGTAAGTACATACTAACACATTTTTATGCCATCTCCATCTATTCCAAAAGTGAACTACCAATTGAAAAATAACCTTCTGGTCTTAAAGAATTGCCCAGAGGCACCAAATTCCATCCATAGGAGTTTCCAGACACTTATACTACTAAATTGCTGCTTTTAACTAGAGTACCAGCAAACCATCAATGAGCCTGAAAAATATTATTGGTATTCCAAATCAGGAAAATGCTTACAAGGAAGAGGTTTATTGTGGTAGTTAAGAATGCAGACCTTGGGGCCGGGCGCGGTGGCTCATGCCTGTAATCCTAGCACTCTGGGAGACCAAGGCGGGCGGATCGCTCAAGGTCAGGAGTTCAAAACCAACCTGAGCAAGAGCGAGACCCCGTGTCTACTAAAAATAGAAAGAAATTAATCGGCCAACTAAAAATATATAGAAAAAAATTAGCTGGGCATGGTGGCGCATGCCTGTAGTCCCAGCTCCTTGGGAGGCTGAGGCAGAAGGATCGCTTGAGCTCAGGAGTGTGAGGTTGCTGTGAGATGGTCTGATGCCACGGCACTATAGCCCAGGCAACAGAGCGAGACTCTGTCTCAAAAAAAAAAAAAAAAAGAATGCAGGCTTTAGAATCCTAACTAATCTGGATACTCTTCTTAACTTGACCATTTGCCATGTGACTGAGCAAATTACTAAACCAGTAAGTCTGTGTCCTCATCAGCATAATAGAAATAATTACCTTCCTAATACAGTTATCATAAAGATTACATGAGATGATGTGAGCAAATTGTTCTGCTTCCTTATCATTCTTCTCACTCTAGGCCAATGAGCACAGTAATAATCCTTTTAGTATATGCTAACTATCATTCTCATCACTATGGGCCCAGAAGATGGTAGAAACCAGAGGATGATAAAATATGGTCATTTCCTTGAGAATTTTATAATCTAATTGAGGAAACAAAATTAACATAGGTAACATAAGAGGCACACAATAATTGGCATAGATGTTTTGGCATCTGAGACCAATTTACATGGGAACTATTAGAGAAGACTTCACAGAAGGGATGCAACGTAAGGCTAGAACTTGATGGATGTCTACAACTATCTGCTATTAGCTAAAAAAAAAAGGAGGAACACAAAGACCAACAAACTTGCTAAAAGTTATAAAATGAGAGAGAAAAAAGTTCTAGATAGAAGACCAAAATATGCTTTAACTAATGGGAAACAATTTCTAAATTTCTTTTGTCAGGTTAAATAAATTAAAGCATTAGGTTTTGGGTAATGGGATATAAAGGCGTTTTTTAAATTTAGTCTCTGATAAATATTTTAGAAATTATCAAGTCCCATTTTACTTTTTATTTTAGAAATTCTGTACTCAACATGAGCAATAGCTTTAAAGATTAGTCTTAATTTTCCTGAAAAACTCAAAACGGGTTTAAAAGTTCCAAACTAAGAAATATTAAAGATTTGAGCCCTACCAAAACATATCTCAAAAGCAACATCAAAAAGGTTTTAAATTCCTCTGAATCAGTTCTTCATGTTTTATAAGATTTCAAGAATTTAAAAAGGTATCCTAAGGGTGGCTTAAAGTACATGAAATTAAACTATACTCAACATACAAAAATGAGAAAGAATTTGAAACAATTGTTACTTACCATCAACAAGGGATGGTATAGATCTTTCATTGTCTGAGTTTGAGAAGAGAATCAATTCCTTGTTGATGAAATCATTGTAAGTCAAATGCTTTGTTGCTGTACCATATAAAAATTGCTAAGAGAAAAGTTTATATAGCAATACTGTCATTATTACTGCATGAATTTTAGTCTCTCTCTCTTCCTTCCCCCAGATCACCACTCTTTATTTATGACTAACCTCTGGCAAGCCATGTAACCTACGCTGTCTCCGATCTTCCATGAAATTTGTTAACCATTCTTTTCTGTCATCAATCTTCTTCTTACTGAATGCCTGAAAGATTCCAGATAATGATTTCACACATTAAAAATAAAATAAAATTTCATTAGAAAATTAAAATGTATAATGACAAATAACTAATTATTAATTTCTGAGAAATTAAGGTTTTTTTCCCAATGTTTTTATCAAAAATACATTTGAACTAAGGTCTTTCAATTAAAGAAGTAGGAGAGCATGGCATAATCTGACGGGGGAGGATTAAAATTAACTAGTTTGGGTATTAGAACTTCAAAAGAGACTTATCAGAAATCAGGACTAGGAGGAAAAGTATGGCTCTCTCTTCCTAGAGAGATGGCTAACAAAAGCTTTTCAAAAATTAACTTAATTACCAAGGTAATGGCAGCATCATCTTCAGGACCAGCATATCTAAACAAGATGCGATGCCTTTCCATGTCAGCAAAATATTCCTTTGCTTCTTTAGCTGTACTGGTACCCAAACCTGTAAAATTTTAAAAATAAAAGTAAGTCATGAATTTCAATGGCTGTTTAAAACTATCAAGTGAAAAGGTAGTGGAGAGGTTATAATAATATGATGGATCAAGCTGGTAAAACCTATACTAACTGATCAATCTTAATAGACAAAAAAAGACAAATCAGATATTATATGCCTCCTGACATGTAAGTACACAATGCAACCTATGAAATGATTTTGCCAAACAAATCTAACCCAAACCTGATCACACCTCCAAGTTAACAGAAAATAAGGGGAAAAAGCAAAGTGCTATATATTGAATGAAATTACAGAGATACAATCAGCAAAATCCAGAATGTGGAAAATTACACCAAACACAACTTTTTAAACACAAATAAACTGCAAGGAAAAAGTATGAAAAGAGAGATGATATATTAAGAGATTTAAGAGCCTATCAACCAAATGCAATGTATAGACCTTGTTTGGAACCTGACTAAAAAAAAAAAAC
>VBSM01000813.1:9573194-9590825 GCA_008086735.1 Cheirogaleus medius | reverse complement strand
AAAAAAAAAAAAAACCACCACACACATAAGCATATCATATTTAAATAATCAAAGACACAGAAAATCTTCAAAGTGACCAGAGGAAAAAGAAACACCCTATCAACAGGGGAACAAGGATAAGAACACAGCAGATTTCTCATAAACCATGCAAGCAAGAAGACAATGAAGTGACATCTTTAAAGTGTTGAAAGAAAAACACTGTCAACCCAAAATTCTAATTCTAGTGAAAATATCCTTTGAAAATGAAGGGAAAATAAAGACTTTCTCAGACAAAAACAGGGAATTCATTACTAGCAATGCTGTGTAAGAAATGCTAAAGGGGCTAGGCGTGGTGGCTCACGCCTGTAATCCTAGCACTCTGGGAGGCCAAGGTGGGCGGATGGTTTGAGTTCAGAAGTTTGAGACCAGCCTGAGCAAGAGCGAGACCCCATCTCTACTATAAATAGAAAGAAATTATCTGGATAACTAAAAAAATATATATATATAGAAAAAATTAGCCGGGCACGGTGGTGCATGCCTGTAATCCCAGCTACTTGGGAGGCTGAGGCAGTAAGATTGCTTGAGCCAAGGAGTTTGAGGTTGCTGTGAGCTAGGTTGACGCCATGGCACTCTAGCTCAGGCAACAGAGTGAGAGAGGGGAGGGGAGGGGAGGGGAGGGGAGGGGAGGGGAGAAGAGAAAAAAGAAAAGAAAAGAAAAGAAAAGAAAAGGAAAAAGAAAAGGAAAAAGAAAAGAAAAAGAAAAGAAAAAGAAAAGAAAAAGAAAAGAAAAGAAAAGAAAAGCTAAAGGAAGCCCTTTAAGCAGAAAGAATATGATTATTAAAATCAGAAACTTAGATCTAGTCCAAAAAATGAACAGCACTGGAAATGGAAAAAAAATATGTAAAACATAATCTTTCATTGTATTTTTAATTGTTCTAAAAAATAACTGCTTAAAGCAGTAACAATGTCACTAATTTTGAGATTTTCTTTCTGCTACTATTTTTTCAAATATTTCTTCTGCCTCATTCTGTCTTCTCCTTCTGGTGTTTGGAACATATGTAAAAGTGAAATATATGAGGACAATGACACAAGGAATGGGAGGGAATACCTAGGGTTATACTGTCATAAAGTCCTTTCGCTACATGTAATTTGAAGGTGGGCTCAAACCATTTACAAAATATATTTATTGTAAATCTTAGGGCAACCACTAAAAAAATTTTTTTAAAGAAGTACACAGAAGAGATTAAATAAAATCATTAAAAAATGCTCAATTAAAACCAGAGAAAGAAGAATAAGAAGAAACAAGAAACAAAGAACAAATACAATGCATAGAAATCAGCTAGAAAAATGGTAGATTTTAATTCAAATATATCAATAATCACTTTAAATGTGAACCATACAAGCCAGTAAAAGAGATTATCAGATTTCAAAAGCAATATCCAACAATATTCTGTGTACAAAATAACAAAGTATTAAATTATTTTAGAGGGCACTTACAGGCAATTTCTTTCCATTAAACATGACCTTGACCCCTTTACATGAACCAGCCAAATCATATGCTCTTCTGGTCATCAGAGCCACAATATCCTTGTCAAGTTTTTCCATCTTAAATTTGGGCAGATCTGGTTGGAATGTTATGCATGTGTAATCTTCACCATCAAAATGCTTAATTTTGGCTTCAGAAGTCTTCATCATATTATTCATCCATGTCTTTAAAAGAAAAATAATCAAATATTTCTATAATACTTCTACATTTCATAATACATAAAGACCCAGGTTCATGAAATACATTCATTTACCACAACTATATCCATTTTCCAACCTCACAACAAACCAAACAAATCCTTGAAACTGATAGTATTACAGATGAAAAAATTTAAAATACAGTCAACCCTCAATAACCATAGCTTCTGCATCTATGGATGCAACCAACTGCAGCTTGAAAGTACTGAGGAAAAATAAAATAAAAAATAACAATACAACAATAAAAAAAATACAAATTTAAAAATGTAGCATAACTATTTACATAGCATTTATACTGCATTAGGTATTATAAATAATCTAAAGATGACTTAAAATATATGGGAGGATGTGTGTAGGTTACACGAAAATACTACACCATCTTTTATGAGGGACTTGAGCACCCTCTGGTTTGGGTATGGGAAGCGGGAACCCATAAAGAACAACTATGCTACTATTATAACAACTTCATGTCAAAAATAAACTGCACAACTTTATATACTATTGGCAAAATATCTTTCAAATTCTTCAACACAACTGCACAAGCTTTCACAAAACAAACAGGCATGATGCTTTTCCCGACAAAACTGTTTTAGTTTACATAAAATGTCAAACTATTCTAAAGACCTATAAGAATAAGATAAAATTTTGAAATATGAATTTGATGATTCAATGAGGAATCTTTCAAATATGCAAAGGGGTTGCATTGGAATGAGTCTGTGAGGTTCAAGACATTTTCACTAATATTTAACCAAGTTAAAGGAAGTCTGTCAACGCATTTTGTTTTAAAGGTAGGGTAAAGAGATAGGCTTATATGAAATCTCCCAGGCTTTCTGACATCTCTTTACTCTTATGACTTGGTTAATGCTTTAAAAAAAAAAAAAAGTTCTGTATGTATCACTGCAATTTACTTAAAATTCTATGAGCTCAGCAAAATAATGTTATTTTAAAAAAGAAATAGATATATTTCTCTCATACCTGCTTAAAACTGTGTTTGTACTCTTTGCAAGCTGTTTCTACCGTAAACTTTGTACTGAAAATATTACAAAGTTTTGCACCATAACCATTGCGACCACCTGTAAGAAAAATTAAATGTAAAAGGTTTGGTGAAAATTATTTTAAAGGAACTTTCTTAACTTACCTACCACAGGGCAAGTCTGTTGCAAAACAGTTCCACTTATTGCATTATCTTATCAATCATCAATTGAATATTCTAGAGTATTTTTAGATTTTTTTTTTCATTTAAAGGAAGAGGAAGGTATAATTAAGATTTAGCACATAGTAATGTAATTAAAATAGGTATTTTGTAGATTCATTATCTTCGATCGCAATTTCAAAAGAATTAAGCTAGGTATCTTTCATTACTCAGTAAGTTGATGTGAGTATGAAATCTGACCTTTTTTTTCTTTTTTTTGAGACAAAGTCTCACTCTGTTGCCCCGGCTAGAGTGCCGTGTCGTCAGCCTAGCTCACAGCAACCTCAAACTCCTGGGCTCAAGCGATCCTTCTGCCTCAGCCTCCCGAGTAGCTGGGACTACAGGCATGAGCCACCATGCCCGGCTAATTTTTCTATTTTTGGTAGAGACGTGGTCTCTCTCTTGCTCAGGCTGGTCTCAAACTCCTGAGCTCAAACCATCCACCCACCTCGGCCTCCCAGAGTGCTAGGATTACAGGCGTGAGCCACCACGCCTGGCCAAAATCTGAACTTTCTATCAAAGTTGCTTCTCTATTATAAAATTTTAATCTATATCACTTCCCAGAACCTTGTTTTTTTAAAAAAAGAAACTATCAATCTACTTGGGCAACATAAATAAATATGAAAACATTTGGGTTTGGTCAAAGCACTTTCAAAGGGAATCTAGATTTTCGATACTGTCTTAAGGAAAATAGTTTAAAAGTAATTTAATATCTAAAGACATAGTGCTTAAGTAATAATAAATTCATATATATAGGCATCACACCAGTCTTATCTAAATCAAAACTCAAACTGTCAGCCAGGTTAAAGTTCCAGCAGTTCTAGGATAAAAGTCAATGTACTACCAGACTTTAAAATGTCACTGTTAGACTATTATCAAGACAATATTTATACATGATACTAATTCTAAAAAGGATTTTTGCATAAAAAACTGCACAGGTTTCCTTTCCTGTAATATTTTATATAAAAATAGTATGTTAGAGATTTTAAGAAAACAATTATTTTTCAATCAAAATTCTATTCAGACTTTACCTGTAACTTTTTTCTCATCATCATCATAGTTACTAGATGTTAAAAGCTGTCCAAAAATTAAAGCAGGAACATAAACTTTCTCTACTTTGTGTTCTACTACTGGAATGCCTTTCCCATTATTCCAAATGCTTATAATGTTAGATTCACTGTAAATAAACAAGCAGAGTTTAGAGCTTAAGATAGTTTAAAGATACGTTAATTAATTAAAAAGTAATCTAGAATAAACCTGAATGATCATAAGCAAGATGCTAGCATCATCAATTAAAAGACACTGACTCATCTCTGAAGAAAATACTTGCTGAGGACATACATTTCTATCCCTGAGCCATAACTCAAATTAGGATCAATAAGGTCTACAAAGTAATAATGCAGTATTTCTCAGGAGAAAAAACTCTTTTCAGCCTCCCAGAAAATAGTAAAAGAAGTGAGCTTTTACAAGAATTCAGCTATCGATTCAGTTTTCTTTTCATATACATTAGCCATGACCTTCCTGCTTGATTCTACCAGCATAACACCTTTGAACCACAGCTCTCCAGAGCCAGTGGGTATTACTATTTTCATTTCCTATGTAATTGCTACAGCAGGACAACTGGAAAAGGTACCAACAGCCAGAAATGTATCATATTCTCAGCCTAAATGTTGGAGGGCTGTTTGTACTATGCCAATCATTGTCATAAATTAATTTTAATGGTTTTAAAATGTGTAGATATTATCTATTTTGAGTCTTTTCAGCCTTTCTATCACAAAATTATCAACTTTAGCCCTGAATGGTGTAGAGTAGAGGCTCCTATGAGTATCAGGAAATTAACATAAACAGTTCAGATGAAAAATTTTACATATTCCATTGTTTTGAGTACTATGATACCTTTATGCATTTAAGAGACAAATTTGAAAAGAAACAAAGCTTCATAACCAATATTGAAAATTAGCTTAAAAAACTACCATTTACCAATCTGATTCATAATTATTCCCAGACACACTGTTTTTCACTTACACATACCTTAATCTCTCAAGAATTATTAGAAGTAGTTATTACACTAAAATATTAAGTTATAAAAACCAAAATGAAAATCAAAGATCCAGGGGGTAATTAAATCAAAGGTAGGAAAAAAGAAAACTAAAATGAAACTTAATATATCCTCCTCCCTCCTCAAATCAGCAATCAATTTTTCTTTCTCTCACTCTGCAACAGAGCTTCATTTTTCCTAGTCTGCTAGACTCAAATTTTGATATCATTCTCAAGAATCATAAGTCATCAAACCTTATTAGTTTGTCCTATTAGATTCATTTCATAGCAGTATGAATCTTTTCTTCATTCCAAATGTCAGTAGTCTAGATAGACTAATATCACCTTAAATGTTGATTATTGCAAGTCTCCTTTATAGCCACTCCACTTAAATATATTTTGCATAATTTTGATGTACTTAATCCAGCTTTCATAACACTATTTTGCTCTAGAATACAGCAGTAGGTCCACAACTTCAACAAAATCAAGCTTAAGAATCCTCTACTATATGTTCAAGGCCTGTTATCCATATCCTTGCCAGTAGCCAAATATAATTACCACTATTCTGCAACATGCATCCTATTTTTCCTACAGGTCAGTTTTATTACTTGTCCATGATCACTCTCAATTCTTCCATTTCATTGTTTATCGGTCTTTTCCTTACTTATAATGTCTTTTTCCTCTCTCCTTTGTCTAGCCAAATTTTACACAAACCTTTAGGGTCAGTTTATGACATCAGTTCTCCAGTAAGTCTTTAACAATCTTAAATGCTCCATTGATAATCTTCACAGAAATATTAGAAATAAGAATACTGTGTTTGTATAGGCTACAAATAAAGTTTCAAAAATAATTAAGGCTAAAAAGAAACATTGAAAACAATCTAAATATCCATTATTTACCAACTTGAAAGAGGTTAAATAAATTATGATACATCAACATAATAGTGGAGAATAGTTTAAAAGAATTAAGCAGATCTATATAAATAAGGCTGTCCATATGTTGAATAAAATAGAAAGATATAAAATAGTATACATGTTATGATCCTATTTGTTTAAAAACAGAAATGTATATGTATACATATTTTAGCATGAGTGTGTGATATTTTTTGAAAGCTATAGTTTTAAGGTTTCAACCCTAAATAAACAAGAATAACTAAGCTAGAGGAATATTTTAAACTCTGGTTAATGTGCTTTTCACCTGTTTGTTTTTTAATCAGATAGATGCCAGCAGATAAACTGTTTCAATACCAACTGTTATGTTATTTAACAAGCGTTAAGCTCCCCAATAAGAAGCTGCTCTGATATAGTTTGGATATTTTTGCCCTCCAAATCTCATGTTGAAATTTGACCTCCAGTGTTGAAGGTGGGGCCAAGTGGGAGGTGTTTGGGTCATGGGGGCAGATCCCTCATAAATGGCTCAGTGCCCTCCTCACAATAATGAGTTAGTCAGTGAGTTCTCACTTTATAAGTTCACCCAAGAGCTGGCTGTTTAAAACAGCCTGGCACCACCACCTCTTCCACTCCTGCTCCCTCTCTCACCACGAGACATACCTGCTTCCCCTTTGCCTTCCACCTTGATTGGAAGCTCCCAGAAACCCTCACCAGAAGCAAATGCTGACACAATGCTTCTTCTACAGACTGCAGAAACGTGAGCCAAATAAATTTTTCTTTATAAATTACCCAGTCTCGGGTATTCCTTTATAGCAACGCAAAACAGACTAACACCTGCTCCAAGTTATCTAACTTCTAAAAGAGCTACCTAAATTCTACATGGTATGCCTTGCTAATGTATTCTTATGCCTTTTATATCCATGACTTTTTACTTAAATTTTATGCCTACATCATAGAGTATGACAGGGGTGAAAAAAGAATAAGAGCTAAGCTGTGCTATATATCCTATAAACTTAGCCCATTAGTTATTAAAAGTTAACCTCTCCTTCACACAAGATGTTCAAATGCACACATGCACAAATAAAAACAAAAATCTGCTGTATAAAAATGTTAAAGAATGAAACTCAAAGGATACCAAAATGGACAGCAGAGAAAACTGGGTCAACTGGATAAACAGCATAACAATGCTTTTCCCATCTGAATTCTGCTTTAAAATGACTTCTTAAATTAAAAATCTAACTTAAGCAAAAATTATATTTCTGAAATAAAGTCATTTTAATAAAAATAACACTAATTCTGTAGTTTATATAGTAAAGAAAAAATAAGAAATGACTTTATGGGAAGAAATTCACAAGAGAAAAATGTTTTGGCTAAAATTCAGAAATAAAATATAAGAAGCAACACTTCTCACAAAATGCTTGCCTATTGCCAACTTTAGATATACATAAAATTCAATTATAGACAGGGGAAAGACTCAACAATCTCTCATCAATGATTAGTGAACAACAATAAAAAAAAATAAAAGAAGAAGGAGAGGTGAAAAATATACTACCTTCACCCTTTCTTCCTTGGAACAGCTAAGAATTTTGGGGAGTTTTTTGTGTGTGAGCATAAGAGATAGAATTATAACCAAATTTATTAGGTTCTTAATGGCAATCAGATATTAATTCCTTTTTTCTTATTTATCTCCCACCTCATTTTAACTGCCTCTGCTAAAAAAATTCTTTTATTTCAATATAAAACAAAACATGACAAATGTAACAACTATGTTTCTAATTTAAAACTATTTTATACCCTCTCACCCTCCCAAAAAATCACCACAGTGATACTTAATTAGCTAAACACCTGATATATATTCTGTAAAACCAGCAGTACCTAATTTATTAAATGTCATAAATAAATAAAAATCCAAATACCAGTCATGAAGGGCAAATTTAACCCATAATATAACTAGAAAAACACTAACAATAGCTCTTGAGTCCCAAAGTAAAGGTAAGAAGGAAATATAGAGTGATCACTCTAACAGCTAAAATAGCATCAACAGCATCAAAGAAAAATGGTCTCTAAGGGCTCCCAGAGAAATACTCTGGGGAAAAAGGTAATAAATGACACAGGAAAAAAGAGGCAAAAATAACAAAATGAAGCAACAGGGAAACAAAGGAGTACTACCACATACATTATTCATTTAAGTAGTATATATAAATTGGGGATTACTTGAATAAAACAACTTAAGATAAAAAATTAAACTTGAAATATACTTACGGATCAATAGAAACTTTAATACAGGTCATGTTCTTATCCCTCTGTTTATTGTCTGCAGCATTAACTACAAAATTAAATATCTTGATGAGTAATATACAAAATTATATAAATAAAGAAAACATGGTCGCAACTGTATGTGCATCACTGCTTAATATAAACATTTACATATGGTAATATTTAATGACAATAAATCTTATTTCCCAAATAATATTCCTAAATTTTATGTCATACCAAATTACTGTTATATTTTCCATCACAAAAAAGGAGGAAATATTTTAGCGATATATAAAAACAAATTAAGAGCAAACACCTGTGTTTTACAACCCCCACCCATCCAGGTATAAAAGTAAAAAATTTTGTTTAATTATATTTTATCTTGGTAACTAATAATTCCTTTCTATTGAACTCCTTCAATAAACTAGTGATTTTATAGGCAAATTGAACTCAAACCAATTATTTTTGAATTACAAAGAAAAAATCCTAAATACTCTTAGAAATCAAAATTCTAAACCTTATGTACTACAGGTGACAGTAAAAATATTTTCATACTCATTAACCTCTGCTTCAAGAAAATTTGAACACAATCATGGAAGAAATATGTTCTTGACAAACAGTTTGATCATCCTAAAATAAATAGTAAAATAGGTGGATAGTTGGGAGGCAAGAGCAAAGGTATAACATGTAACCAGTTTTACATTCCTATCCTTTTCCTAAAGACCAAGAAGCAGCAGCTCAGAGAGACCTATACAACCCCTATGTTTAAGAAACCTCAAGTTGCACTGATGAAGTAGCAGAGCAAAGAATCTCTAGAAAGTCCTTGGTTAAAAACATTTCCAAAGTATAAGCATTCTTTAGAAATCAATTAGACATTCATACTTCATTATAATTTAATTAATCATGTGATTTGCAGTGGACAGAGATAACTTAGAATAGTACTAAATTTGGGTGCCCAACAGAAATACCTGATTTGTTGATGGAAACACACAAATTTACAAGTCCACCTCCAATTCACTGAACCTGCAATATCAGTCCCTTACATCTCCATATTTAACATGCCCCCAAGGTAACTGTGATGCTAGCAAATCCCAGATGACTACACATACAAGAGTACAGACCAACTATGGGATTACAAATGCAAGACATTTGTTTTATAGATGAGCAAAATGAAACACAAAGATATGAAACACAGATATGAAAATATTACAGCTAGTAGTATAAATTTTCTGAATAACATTTATATTCAGTATAAAAGCCAGAGATATACCTTTAGAATTTATACTAGTAAGTCTGGCTTTATATAGAGAAAGAGACATTAATAGAAACAGATGCATTAAATCCTAAACAAGTACTCACCCAAAATTTCATCAAAGATCTTGTATAAACCTGGCACAAAGGTAACCTCTCTGCAATTCATCCCTATATCTTCATCATACACCCACATTACCTGCATGGAGAGAAAAATTCAAAACCACATTTTTACTCCATAAATCTTTCACATCAATTTCTCATAATATAAATCCACATTATGTTCATTTACTTCATGTAAATATTTAGACCTTCAAAGTAAAAAATATATATACAATTTCAGTAATAGTCAACTTACTACTCCTATTACATTTAAATAACCTCAAAACTGAGAAATTATTCATTTTGTATCAAGTCTGTTTTCTTATTCATAAAGTCAGCTTTAATATAAAGCACCAATTGTTAGAAACAATTTAAATAAAATAGAAAAATATAAAAACATATTTACTTTACACTTCTACTTCATACTTTATATCTTCCTATAGTGTAGGAGGCACAGAGCAACATAATATGAACAAAGTGTGATTTTCGACTGGACCTAGCTTTGAATCTCAGCTCTTACAAGTTGAGAAATCTGAGCAAGTTACTTAAACTTATTTAAGGTTTTCTGTCTTCATCTATAAAATGGAGATAACAGTACCTACTTCCAAAAATTGTTAGGATCAAATGAGATAATATATGTAAGCCAAATCTATAGGAAGCATTAAATAATAATGCATATATACAAACCTTAGAAAGTACTACCACTAAAATAAACCATAGCATGAACTTATGGACTTTTAAAAAGTTCATATGGAACCATTTTATACTACACTTCTTTATTCTGATAGTTTTTATCTCCAGAAGGAAATAAAGAAATTTCTACTTCTCCTAGATCTCTCACTCAACTTTCCTCTTGAACACAGATATATGAAATTATGGACTTGCAAAGCATATAATCATAATAATTGTATCAATATATTCACAAGTAGATATAGATGCACATCTCCTAATTTCAATAAATTTTAGCAAATAATTACCTGGGTCAATGGCTCCACTGACCCAATGTATGTATCAGGACGAAGAAGAATGTGTTCAAGTTGTGTCTTCTTCTGATACACTCTCTCAACAGACAACTTCTTTGAAGAATCATTTTTGTTTGCGGTCTCTGACTCCTCATTTTTTGCAGCATTGTTCTGATCAAAAAGAGTCTAAAATTAACCAAAAAATCAAATTTAAATAACCTACCAAGGGGTAAACTAAAATGTGTATGGATACATGACATGGGTTTTCTGTTTTAACATCAAAATTATTTTTCAGACTCACCTGATTTTTAAGTTCTAAGGGGAATACAGATCAATTTACTGACAGTCTAGTTCTCTTTATAATACAACATGAAGCTATAGTTTTGACTGAGCCCAATATGTAGATACAGTAATCAGAATCACTAGAACAGCTTCCACCTATTTAATCCAAAAATATAAATATTTCCCAATTCTGGAAGATACCAAGTTAAGTTTTGTGGTCCTCAAAACTTCCCAAGGAGTGTAAGTTCTACCCAGGTTATAGAATCACAAAGACTGAATCTGGCTAGCTGCAAGCATCCCAAAAGCTTCTAAATGTAGGTTCCCTCCCATTAAGCTACTGAAGATTATAGTAAGGGATGGACAAAACAGCCCCCCCAAAATATTAACCTATGTAATTAATAAACATTGATATGGTTGAGAATAGCAGAGTTTATGAAATCCTTCACACATTTATAGGTCCTGCCAATAATTCCTCACATATCAGCTCTGGGTGCCCCAATATTGCAGTACCCTATGATTCCAGTTTCTCTACCAGTTCCAAGGAGGCAGAGGTTGGTGATCCTCATTCAACCCATTCCCACAGCAGACAAGGATGCCAAATCAAATTCTCAAAGTTTAGAGATTCTTCTGTCTTCTTAATAGCAGCTGAGAACATACCTCTATCCTCTGGAATTCCTTAATGCTAACAAATATGATATCCAATAAAAGAAGGGTATTATGATAGCCTATTATTTTTCAGAGTCAAAAAAACAACTCAAATATAAGACACAGTGAAAATTGAGATTATCTTCATAGGCCTTCAAAATTTAGTAGAAATGAAAGAAACAGAAGACAAAAGAAGATAATTTGGTGCATTTAAACAAACAGTATACAACTGCAATTTGGGTCCTACACATAGCATCATCTTTTAAGTTATTATTTTTAAAAAATACATCATCACGTGTTTAAAAATCAAAATGCATGACCTCTGAGTAGTCTAAACCAAGAATTAAAACATATCTGCATGAGAGCCCATGATGTAAAACTAAATAAATAAGAATTGGAACATGCATACCCTAAAGAAATTAAAACATTAATTATAATTTCCTAATGCTATAAATTTTATATAAAATTAGAGACATAATAAGGCTTTAAAATAAGAGTACTAAAAATAATTCATTTTACTAGACTCTAAACTATATTCTTATACATGCCTTCATTTATATAAGTTTACTCATTAATACTGCTCAAGAGTCAATTAAAGATAGTGGACATAGGCAAAGAATTCTTGAAGAAGACCCCCAAAGCAATCACCGTAGCATCAAAAATAAACAAATGGGACCTGATCAAATTAAAAAGCTTCTGCACAGCCAAGGAAACTATCATTAGAGCAAATAGACCACCTACAGAATGGGGGAAAATGTTTGCTCTCTACACTTCCGATAAAGGACTGATAACAAGAATCTATCTAGAGCTCAAAAGAATTAACAAGAAAAAAATCAAACCACCCCATCAAGAAATGGGCAACGGAAATGAACAGAAACTTTTCTAAAGAAGACAGAATAATGGCCAGCAAACATATTAAAAAATGCTCAACATCGCTAATCATTAGAGAAATGCAATTCAAAACCACAATGAGATATCATCTAACACCAGTGAGAATGGCCTGTATCCAGAAATCTCAAAACAACAAATGCTGGTGAGGATGTGGAGAGACAGGAACACTCTTACACTGCTGGTGGGACTGCAAATTAGTGCAACCACTGTGGAAAAGAATTTGGAGATATCTCAAAGAGCTAAAAACAGAAATACCATTCGACCCAGCAATAGCATTGTTAGGCAGCTACCCAAAAGAGCATAAGACATTCTATTATAAAGACATCTGCACCCGAACGTTTATGGCAGCACAATTCACTATCGCAAGGATATGGAAACAACCCAAGTGTCCATCAATTCATGAATGGATTATTAAAATTTGGTATATGTTCACAATGGAATATTACTCAATTCTAAGAAACGACAGCAAGCTAACACCACTTATATTATCCTGGATTGAACTTAAGCCCATTATCCAAAGTGAGGTGACACAAGATCAGAATAATGGGCTCCATATACACTTGCCATCAAATTGGTACTGATTAACACTATGGTGGCTCAAAGGGTAGTGGTGTTCACCAGGGATTCAGGGATTGAAGGGGTAGTCCCACATCTGAGGGATGTGGTGAACATTGTGGAGGGGAAGGGCATACCTCTAACCCTTGTTAGGGAGAGGCAAAGATATAAAATGTAACCAAAATGTTAAGAAAAAAAGAAAAACATTTGTCGGGTGTGGGGCAGGTGGGAGGTGGGTGGAGGGGATGGGTATATACATACATAGTGAGTGTGATGCACACCGTCTGGGGGATGGACACGCTTGAAGCTCTGACTCGAGGGGCAAGGGGAGACAAGGGCAATGTATGTAACCTTAACGTTTGTACCCCCATAATATTCTGAAATAAAAAAAAAGATAGTGGACAAAGGAAAATAATTGTGTTTCATAAGGTTTTCATATTCCTCTTCTGCCAAAAGTTAGATGATGAACTAGCTGGCCAGAAATATAAACTATATTTTAAGAATACCAGATGTTCCTTGCTTTTTACAAAGTGATAGTTAATTAATTTATAGAAACAAATCTAACAATAAAAACTAATTGATGTTAAAAATGGATCCTCAAGTTAGAAGAAAGATCATAATGACTAAGATCCATTCTTTAAGAAAGTGCTCAAGGATGATAGATGCTATGGAATCAAAAGTGAGTAACTTTTTACCATTAACTTACTACTGCAATTTCAAGTTTGGAATTATTGGCATAAAGGTTAGGGACATATAATAATCATACGAGTAAAGGCTTTCCTATCTCAGACTACTCCTTCAAAACAAACCACATCATGAAGAAAATATTTTCAAGATTAGACTCAACCAGAGGTTCATGCCTACCTAATGTGGACTTGTGCATTGGTCCTGATGAGTTACACTGAACTAAAGTAGCACACAAGGATGAAATACAGGAGCAAAGCCCTGCTAACTCCTTTTTCAATAATTTACAACTTTTTCCATACTTCCTAACAACTGCCGCCTTATCCTTCCTACATCTTTTCCCAAATGGATATTTGAAAAAACAGAATGTTTGGCTCGAACCACAAGATCCCTATCAAGTTAAAAAAGTTGTCATTCTTCCTAAGATAATGTCTTAAACATCAGAAAACATGTGAGTAAGGTCAACAAGGCGAAGTAGAAAACCTCAGATCCTCCTTCCCCCATGAAGATATGTATTTAACATACAATCCAATTGCTTTTGTGAGAAATCCAGAACACACTAAGAGGTTCCTGTATCCCAGGTGAGCACAAAACTACAATCAAAGCCCATGATCCACCCCCCCCACCCACACACACACACACACTTGCCCCAGCAAGGGAAGACTAGGAGGAAACCCTGAATTTCCAACTTCTCCCTGGGAAGGGAAAGAAGTTGAATATACCTCCAGTGAGGTGGGAGGTACTACCCTAGAAACTGGTTTCTGTCTTGCCTAAATCTAAGTACTGACAGGAACAGGGTAACATGTTGGGGGCCATTGAGAACAAAGGCGATCAACATGCTTTAGTCTAGAATCAAAGTCTGCAATATCAGAGATAGACACAAGGTGGTGCTCCAGTACCATGGCTTACTACAGCACAAGTGAGAAGCCACAGTACAGCAGGCAGACACCAGGGAGATCTCCTAAGTAAACACAGGCAAATCTCATCAATTAAGAGATTACACATACAATTCTAAAGAGGACACATAGCGAGAAAAGATTTGCAAGGTCTCCAGATTCTCAGCTAGATTAAGTGGATGAAGAAACTCCTCCCAGTATGAAACCAGACTACAAAGACTGGAGAGATAGCTGAGCTTTCAAATGCTAAGGTCCCAACAGAAAATGACAAGCTATACAAAGAAACAGGAAAATATAGCCTATTCAAAGGAACAATTAAATCTCCAGAAATTGACCATAAAGAAATAAAGATATATGAGTTACCAAAGAATTCAACTAACCATCATAAGGGTTCTCAATGAATTAAATGAGCACAGAAAGACAACTGAACAACAGCAACAAAAAAATCTCTAACGCAATGCATAAACAAAAGGAGAACTTCAACAGAGAAACTATGAAGAAGCAAGCTTTTTTTCTGGAACTGAAGAATACAGTAACTGGGCTAAAAATATACTAGAGGGACTCAACAGTGCACTTGACAAGGCAAAAGAAAAAAATCAGTAAATTTGAAGATGAGACTTTCAAAATCACTAAGGGAAAGGAGCAAAAAGAAAAAACAATGATGAAAAATAAAGAGAGCCTAAAAGACTTATGGGCTCTGGCAGTCAGAACAACATATATAATACATTATGAACTCTCACAGAAGAAGATAGGAAGCAATGGGTGAACAGTCCATTTGAAAAAATAATGAAGGAAAACTTTCCAAATCTGAGAAGAGAGATGAACATGCAAATTCAAGAAGCTCAAAGAACTTCAACAAGGATAAACATAAAGAGACCTATACCAAGACACATCATAATCAAACTGTTAAAAGTCACAAAGAGAGAATCTTGAAAGCAGCAAAAGTGAATCATCATGTGCAAGGGAGCCTCTATTATATTATCACCAGTTTCTCAAGAGAAACCTTGCAGGCTAGATCAGAGTGGAATGATATATTCGAAGTGCTAAAAGAAAACACTGCCAAACAATATTATATCCAGCAAAACTGCCCTTCAAAAATGAAGAAGAAATTAAGACTTTCCTAGGTAAACAAAAGCTAAAGGAGTTCATCACCACTACATTTGCTGAACAAGAAATTCTGAAGGGAGTTCTTCAACTTGAAGCAAAAGGACAAAAAAAATAGCAAAACAAAACCATACAAAAATATAAAACTCCCTGGTAAAGGTAAAGCCCAAGGGGAATTCAAAAAGTTCATGGAAAAATTGAATTAAAAGATAAAAATAAAAAACCTTAAACTTTATTTCTCAATATAAGCTCCATCAAGGTTAAGGTACTTTTGTAAGCAACAATACCAGCCATTTAATCCATCCCTAAAGAACTGATGGTTCTGAGAATTTAGCCATGTCAATACAGTCCTTTTTTTTCCCTTACATTATTTGAAGAAAAATAGGTACCCTTTACAGATTTTTTAAGACTAATAAACTAAAAGGAAGTCAGATGGAGCCAAATCAGGACCGTAAGGTGGATGCCTAATGATTTCCTATTGAAACTCTCACAAATTGTCCTAATTTGACAAGAGGAATAAGCAGGAACATTGTTGTGGTGGAGAAGGACTCTGCAGTGGAAAAGGACTCTGTGCTAGAGAAAGACTCTCTGGTGAAGCTTTCCCATTTTTCTGCTAAAGCTTTGGCTAACTTTCTCAAAGCAGTCTCATAATAAGCAGATATTATTGTTCTTTGACCCTCCAGAAAGTCAGCAAGAAAAATGCCTTGAGCATCACAAAACACTGTTGCCATGACTTTTGCTCTCGACCTATCCACATTTATTTTGTCTGGACCGCTTCCACCTCTTGGTAGCCATTGCTTTGATTGTGTTTTCTCTTTAGGATTGTACTTGTAAAGCCATTTTCACCTTCTGTTACAATTCTTCAAAGATATGTTTCAGGATCTTGATCTCACTTGTTTAAAAATTTCCATTGAAAGCTCTGCTCTTGTCTGTAGCTGATCTGGGTGCAAAGGTTTTAGCATGTATCAAATGGAAAGTTTATTCAATTTTAATTTTCCAGTCAGAATTGTGTAAGCCGAACTGAGATATCTATAATATTGGCTATTGTTTCTGCTGTTAATTGTCAGTCCTCTTAAATTAGGACACAATCAAGATTAATATAAATTTTTTCCTCACAAATTGATGTGGACAGTCTGCCACTAAGGGCTTCATCTTTACATCATCTCATCCTTTCTTAAAACAAGGTATCCAATTGTAAAGTGCTAATTTCTTAAGAGCATTGTCCCCACAAACTTTTCATAAAGCATCAATTTCAATACTTTTTCCACCCAAACTTCACCATAAATTTGATGTTAATTCTTGCTTCAATTTTAGCCAAATTCATATTGCCCTGATAGGGACTCTTTTCAAACCAATTCTTACCCTTCTTAGTGCCACAAACTAGATCCTGTTCAAACATGTTATAACAAGTTAGTAGAGTTTATTTTGGTGCAAAAATTTTTGTAAATCAATGCATAAGTTTTTTTTAATATAATACATTTTCCATCAACTTTTTGAATACGCCTTATATATAGGCAAATATGGAAATCTTCTAGTAAGTATGTAGATCACTTTTAAATATGGTACAGAATTTTAAAAGAGCATAAAAAGTAATTATAAATCTATGTCATATGATATACAACATAAAAAGATGTAATTTATGCCATCAATAACAAAGTAGGGAGGGCAAAGGTATAAAGAAGTAGAGTTTTTATGTGAAATTGAATTTGTTATTAATCTAAAATTGATTATACTCACTTTAAGATGTTTTATGTAATTGCAGTGGTAACCTCTAAGAAATTACCTATAGAATATACGAAAAGGGAAATGAAAAGAATCAAAACATGCTCCTACAAAAAAACTAATGAAACACAAAAGAAGGCAGCAAGGGAGGAAAGGTGGACAAAAAAATCTACAAGATGGTCAAGCACAGTGGCTCACGCCTATAATCCTAGCACTCTGGGAGGCCAAGGTGGGAGGACTGGCTCAGGTCAAGAGTTCAAGACCAGTCTGAGCAAGAGCAAGACCTGTCTCTACAAAAAATAGAAACATTAGTCGGGTATGGTGGCATTTGTCTGTAGTTCCAGCTACTTGGGAGGATGAGGCAGAAGAATCTCTTGAGGTTGCAGTGAGCTACAATCTACCACTGCACTCTATCCCAGGCAATAGAGCAAGACCATCTC
>VBSM01000813.1:9561198-9573184 GCA_008086735.1 Cheirogaleus medius | reverse complement strand
GAAAATCTACATGACATACCAAAAACAACAAAATGGCACTAGAAAGTCCTTCTATATCAATCATTACTTTAAATGTAAATGGATTAAGCACCCAATTAAAAGACATAGATTGGCCAACTGAATAAAAAAAAATAAGATCCAACTAGATGCTGTCTACAAAAAGACTCAGATGCAAGGACACATAAAGACTACAAGTGAAAGGATGGAAAAAAGATATTCCATGCAAACAGGAACCTAATGAAAGTAGGGTGACCATACTTATACCATATAAAACACACTTCAAGACAAAAACTATCACAAGAGACTTAGGGAGACCTTATATAACACATTAACTGCCATGTGAGTTGTATTTAGCTTACACTAGTTTTGAGTCCAGGGCTTTGTGAAGCATATGTTAATTCACATGTCTCTACCTGGGGAGCTGTGTGAACTATTTTTCAAGTTGCATATAACTCACACATAGAAAACAATAAAAAGATAACAAATTTTTCATTAAATTAGAAAGGACTGTTTTGTTTTATTCTATTTTTATAATAAAACACCCTGGCCCCGAGGAAAAATTTTTCTCCTAGTGTGGCAGTCAATGTGATAATGATAAAAGAGTCAATTCACCAAGAAGATATAATAACTACAAATATATATGCACTTAACATCAGAGCTCCCAAATATACAAAGTAAACATTTTCAGAAGTAAAGAGAGAAACAGTAACACAATAATAGATTTCAACACCCTACTTTCAGTTATAGATAGAACAAGACAGAAGATCAATAAGCTAACAGAGGATGTGAACACTATAGATCAACTGGACCTAACAGACATGTACAGAACACTCCACCGCACAACAGCAAAATACACATTATTCTCAAGTATACACGGAACATTCTCTAACACAGATCACATATTAGATAACAAAACAAGACTTAACAAATTTAAGACTGTAATTATATAAAATATCTTCTCTACCTACAATGTAATAAAACTAGAAATCAACAGTAGAAAAACAGGAAAATTCACAAATTTGTGGAAATTAAACAAATCACTCTTATATAACCAATGGTTTGAAGATGAAATCACAAGGGAAATTAGAAAATATCTAGATACAAATGAACACAAAAACACAACAGACCAAAATTTATGAGATACAGATAAAGCAAGTACTACACTTAATATTAAAAATGAAGAGAAGAAACATCTCAAATCAGCAACATAACTTTATACCTCAAGAAACTGGAAAAAGAAAAAACTAAACCTAAAATTAGCAGAAGGAAGGAAATAATAAAGATTAGAGCAGAGATAAATGAAAGAGACCCAAAAAACAATAGGAAAAAAAAATTAGTAAAACCAAGAGTTGGTTTTTCAAAATGATCAATGAAACTGACAAACCCTTAGCTAAACTAAATAAAAGAGATAAAACTCAAATACCTAAAATTTGAAATGAAAGAAGACACCATAGCTAATGTCATAGAAACAAAAAAGATTATAAGAGACTTATATGAACAATTACACAGCAACAGATTAGACAAGTTAGAAGAAAAGAGTCAGTTCCCAGGGACATACAATCTACCAAGACTGAATCACAAATTTAAAAATCTGAACAGATCTGTAACAAGTAAGGAGATTGAAGCAGTAATCAAAAACTTCCCAACAAAGAAAATTCCAGAACCAAAAGACTTCAATGAAAAATTCTACCAAATATTCAAGAAGAACTAACACCAATCCTCCTCAAACTCTTCCCAAAAAACTAAGAGCAGGAAATACTTCCTGAATCATTCTATGAGGCCAGCATTTCTGATACCAAAATTAGGCAAAAACACAACAAGAAAACTACAAACCAATACCACAATGAATACTAGCAGACCCAATTTAATAGCACATTAAAAGAATTATATGCTATGACCAAGTGGGATTTATACATGGAATACTAGGATGTTGGACATATGAAAATCAATCGTTGTAATAAATCATATTAACAGAATAAAGGGCAAAAACTATGTGATCATCTTAAGTGATGCACAAAAAACATTTGACAAAATTCAACACCCTTTCCTGATAAAAACACCTAAACTAGGAATAGAAAGAAACTACCTCAACATAACAAAAGCTATATATGAAAAGCCAACAGCTAACATCAAAAACTTTTCCTCTAATATCAGGAACAAGGCAAGAATGTCCAATCTGGAAGTCCTAGTCAGAGCAATTAGACAAGAAAATGAAATAAAAGGCAGCCAAATTGGAAAAGAAGTAAAAATGTATGTTCATAAATGGCATGATCTTATAGCAGAAAACCCAAAAGTTTCTACAACAACAACAAAAAAAACTGTTACAACTAATGAATGATTTCAGCAAAGCTGCAGGATATAAAATCAACACACAAAAATCAGTTGTGTAATACAGTAATGATGAACAATCAAAAAAGGAAATTAAGAAAATAATCCCCTTACTATAGCATCAAAAAAGGATAAAGAACTTAAGAATAAACTTAATCAAGGAGGTGATAGACTTGTACAGTGAAAACAATAAAACATTGATAAAAATAAATGGAAAGATATTCCACTCTCATGTACTGAAAAACTTAAAATATTGTTTAAATGTCCACATTATCCAAAGTGATCTACAGATTCAATGCCACCCCTATTAAAATCCCAATGTTATTTTTTGCAGAAATAGAAAACAAATAAAAAATCCTAAGATTCACATGGACTCTCAAGAGGCCCCACATAGTCCAATCAATCCTCAAACAGAAAAACAAAGAGGCCTCACACTTCCAGGTTTCAAAACCTGATTTTATTACAAAGCAACAGAAACCTAAAACAACATGGCACTGGCATAAAGACAGATACTAATATACAGACCAATGGAAGATAATAGAGAATATAGAAATAAATCCTTACATAAATAGCCAAATGATTTTTGACAAAGGTTCCAAGATTGTACAACAGGAAAGGACAATCTCTTCAACAAATGGTGCTGGGAAAACTGGATATCCACATGCAAAAGAATGAAGTTGGACCCTTACTTTATACTATACACAAAAACCAACTCAACATGAATTAAAGACCTAAAAGCACAACCTAAAACTACAAAACTCCTAGAAAAAAACATAAGGGGAAAGCTTCGGACTGGGCAATGATTTCATGGATGTGACACAAAAAGCACAGGCAACAAAAGCAAAAATAGACAAATGGGACATCAACCTTAAAAATTTCTGTGCATCAAAGAAAACAACTGACCGTGAAAAGGCAACATATGGAATGGGAGAAAATACTTGCAAATCATTTAATTGGTTAATATCCAAAATATATCAGGAACTTTTATAACTCAACAACAAAATAACATGATTAAAAAGTGGACAAAGGGCCGGGCGCGGTGGCTCACACCTGTAATTCTAGCACTCTGGGAGGCCGAGGTGGGCGGATCGCTCAAGGTCAGGAGTTCGAAACCAGCCTGAGCAAGAGCGAGACTCCATCTCTACTAAAAAATAGAAAGAAATTAATTGGCCAACTAAAACATAGAAAAAATTAGCCGGGCATGGTGGCGCATGCCTGTAGTCCCAGCTACTAGGGAGGCTGAGGCAGAAGGATTGCCTGAGCCCAGGAGTTTGAGGTTGCTGTGAGCGAGGCTGACGCCACGGCACTCTAGCCGGGGCAACAGAGTGAGACTCTGTCTCAAAAAAATAAAAAAATAAAAAAAGTGGACAAAGGACTTTGAATAGACAATTCTCCAAATAAGATATACAAATGGCCAAAAAGCGTATGAAAAGATACTCAACGCCACTAATAATAAATGCAAATCAAAATTGCAGTGAGATATCATGTCACACCTATTAAGATGGCCATCAGGAAATAACAAGTGTTGACAAGGATGTGGAGAAATTTGGAACCTTTGTGCACTGATGGTGGGAATATAATATGCTGCAGTCATTATGGAAAACAGAATGGTGGTTCCTTAAAACATTAAAAATAGAATCACCATATGATTCAGCAATCCCACTTTTGGGTATATATCCAAAAGAAGTCAAAGCAGAATCTAAAGAAATTCATACACCATGTTCATCACAGCATTATTCATAATAGCCAAGAGGCAAAAGCAACTCAAACGTCCACTGATGGATGAATGGACAAAGAAAGTGTGGTATATAGGTACAATGGAACATTATGCAGCCTTTAAAAAGAAGGAAATCCTGTCATGTACTACAACATGGATGAACCTCAAGGGCATTGTGCTAAGCAAATAAGCCAGTCACAAAGGACAAATATTAATACTGTATGATTCCACTCATACAAAGTATCTAAAGTACTTAAAATCATAGAAACAGAAAGCAGAAAGGTAGTTACCAAAGGCTGGGGGAGAGGAGGAATTAGTACATATAAAGTTTCAGTTTCACAAAATGAGGAGGAGAGGAAGAATTAGTATTTAGTGTGTATACAGTTTCAGTTTTGCAAAATGAAATAGTACTAAAGATCTGTTGCACAACAAGGTAAACATATTTAACACTACTGACTTAAAAATGGTTAAACAGTAAATTTAATGTTATACATATTTTTACAACTAAAAAAATCTCAGAAAACATGTGAAATATAGTTTGCTTTGTCTAATTACTATCTGTTAGTTTCTCTAGGAAGAATATATAAATATTCTAAGTGTGACAATATACTTAAAACATTTTGTGCCAAAATATTTTTCCTAAACATCATATGACAGGTGTCCAGGACATAAAGAGGTACCATTCTATTTAGAGTAATGAAAAGCACTAAGGGATACATATTTACAGAATACCGTAACAGACGTCATTTGTAGAAATTTCAAATCAACTCTCAATTATGATATTAAAATAATTTCTAAAACTTGATATAAACCTTAAACCTGGATATTTCATTGAGTAAATATGTTTATAATTCCCATACTAAAAATATTTGTTAATTATAATCTTATAGCTTTTATATAAAATTTATATTAGTAAAGATAATCAAGTATGTTTTAATTATTTAGTAGCTTATTAAAACTGTACTGTTTAGTGGACATTACAGAAGAATATATGTAAAACATGAGCCTATTTTTGCTAGAAAAAATTATGTATAATATACGCATGTATAGGAAAAAATATGAAATAAACCCAATAGAGTATCAATAAAAACAATCTACAGGTAGTAGAAATATGGGTCATTTTTGTCATCGTTTTTGATACATGTTTTTCTAATTTTTTACAATGAATACATAAAGGAATATGTTAAAAGCTTATTAACCCATGTATGTGAAAACATAATCAAGATAGAATAAAACTGAATGTTTTTCTGGAGGTACTGTTTATACCTACTTATTACTTCTGCAGCCCCAACTTTCTCACTAGAATCCAAGCAAAAAGGTAAGTAAAAACAAAATAAACAAGTAAGACTGGCAGCCGTGGCAGAGTAGAAAGTAGAAATTAACACTGGAGTCTGATTTGTCTTTTATGTTCCCATTCTCAACAAGTGGTAGTCTGCACTGTTCATTGGCTCACCAGCAGCAAACGGGTTTTCTTCTGAGACATCTGTGAGCTCTTCTAATAGAAAACTGGGAAAACGGCCTCTTTTAGCTCCTATTAGCAGAAAGTTGCCCCCTCATAATGTCCAGGCCAGTGAAAATCAAAATCTTAGGGTAAAGAGAGAGAGGGCAACTTCCTCCAATTAATAGGATGGGGTCCCATTCCCAGAACAGGTATGAATACAAACATTCTTAATCTTAGAAAACTGAAGTTAAATAAGAAATCTGTTTTGCACAGTCTCCCCAGCTATTGACATTACTATCTCTGTCTTTAAACGTATAGCTCTTCAGTTTTAACACTGTTGCTAACAATATTCAGAAAGGAGAACAGGAAATTAGCTTAAATGAACAGAGACCAGCAAACTACTATCTACATATTTATAAACGCACTCTCAATTCCACAGATGATAAAAGACAATGATGTATATTTGACACCTATAGGCTAACAGAATTATGCTCATTTTAGACAGTAAGAAGAAAGAGTCTTTAATTATCATTATTATCAGAGATAGGGTCTCACTATGTTGCTCAGGCTGTATTCAAACTCCTGGGCTCAAGCGATCCTCTCACCTCGGCCTCCTGAGTAGCTGGGACTACAGGCACACACCATGCACCACACTTGGCACGGAGTCTTTTGACTTAACCTTTTCTTATTCTTACATGTTCATATTCTTATATGTACATAAGATATCATGTACTATAGTAATTGCTCTCAGAACTTGACATTGAATAAAAATTAATGTCTTTAAAAATAATCATTTACCAAGAACATTCTGAATAAATTTGCATTAGGATTAATAACAATTGAAAACTTAAGATTTAAGTTTATTTGTAATTTACTTTGATGCTTTAATTTGTGTGGACAAAGAGACTAGTCTCTACTAAAAATAGAAAGAAATTAATTGGCCAACTAAAACTATACATAGAAAAAATTAGCCAGGCATGGTGGCACATGCCTGTAGTCCCAGCTACTCGGGAGGCTGAGGCAGAACTGCTTGAGCCCAGGAGTTTGAGGTTGCTGTGAGCTAGGCTGATGCCACGGCACTCTAGCCCGGGCAACAGAGAGAGACTCTGTCTCAAAAAAAAAAAAAAAAAAAAAAAAAAGCTGGCTGCTAAATTAAACAATGCATTATTGGGAATTTTTTAATTATAACAAAAATATCAAAATAAATACATATAATCTATTTTTAAAATATTAACTTATCTTACAGCACTTTTTGCAATATTGCTGACTCCTAACAAAAAAATATAAATTTAATACTTATCCAAGACTTGACCTTTATTAAAAATACTTCTCAACCACCAGAACAAAAAGAATAAAACAAGCTCTTATTTTTCAGAATAAGTATATACCAAGATCATTCTGTAAAAAAAGATTCTTCCATGCACAGAGTTGTCACCTGAGATATAGCAATTTGGGACAATCACCCACAGTTCCTGCTTTTCTGTGGGAGAATGAACTGCTGACAAAGAGGGGAAAGGAGATGATTTGCCAGTTGGTACTAAAAAAGAACTGAGCCACTCATTCACATAATCGGCACAAAAAGCACACCATCACCAAGCCAACGAGAGTGGAACTGGGGGCTGGCAGCCTAGCAACAAGCCCCTTCTCTTACCTTGTATACAATCCCCTCAGACTTAATATTAACCTTTTGTACCATTTTCCTCTCTTTCTTTTCTCCCTCAAGGCTGCCATCCCATGATGTTCATTTTAAATATCTACCCACCATTAATGGACCAAAAAGTGAAAATCTGTCCCCCATCTATGCTCCTCCAGAAACATGCCCCCAAATCAAGGGACAAGGAGGTAGAAGATAAGGGCTACTTAAGACAGTGAAAAATGCATAGATTTCTGCTGCGAAAATAAAAAGTACACTTTCCCTATGATAAAAGGAATGAAAATACTTATTACTGAACTTATTTAATAAGAAGAGAGAGGGCACACACACACACATCAATCTGAGAGCTACTATATGCCAAGCACCAGGGGAATTATGGATAATCTTAATTAATCCTTCTGTAAGAGCACCATGAAACAGATGCTATTATGATTCTCTTTTTACAGATGAGATAACTGAGGCCTGGAGAAGTGTTTTCCCAAAGCTAACAAAGCTAGTACTTGAAGAAGCTGAATTATGAAACCAGGTGATCTGATTTCATAGTCCATACTCTTATGCTATACTAGATACATATACCCTGATATATACATATATCCTTAGCTTTTTATGTGAAAGTAAAAGTTTAGTAGAAAAATAGATAGAATAAAGAGACTTTTGGGATATACCTGTCACATAAAAGACAGAATATATAAAAGAGTATAAAAGATGAGTTGTTTCATTTTTTAATGTTTTTAAAATGAAATGCTGTGTAAATCATGGTTAAGAAAACAAATCTGGTTTAAATCCCACCTGTGCCTTATCCATGTGTCTAACAATTTGTTACCTGATCTCTAAGCCAGTCTCCTTCTCTGCAAATGGGAATAACTATACCTGTCTCACCTTGTCTTTAAAAGGGAGTCCTATTTGTATTAATATTTTAAAAAATACAAGAGGCTTGTTTTTTAAAGCATACTTAGTAAAATGCAACTGTTGCCACCACCTAAGTATCTTACAGATCTGAAACTACAGGTGAACATATTTCTATCGAGAAAAGTTAACAGTTTATAAAAACTGGATCTCAATACTGCTATTATGTTTACTTGAGACTGTATCTTTAAAACATTGCTACTTGTCCTACCAATGATAAAAGACTATTCTGAAAGTTAGTATATCAATTATCCAACTTGTTAACAACTGAAATGGATGATGTATTATGTATACCAATAGTAAACATTATAAAGGATATAAACAAGGAAAATACATGGTCTCTGACTTCAGAAGTTAATAATTGTTAAGACAAAGTTCCCATGCATGAAAGTTACATAAAAAAGACTTATGTTTTCTGACTCATAAGAGTAACAAAAATTCAATGAAAGAAAAAGATGTGTTTAAACTGGAAAATAAATGTTTGATAAGACTCTCATCTAACCTTTAAGAGTAGTTAAGATTTAGACTGCTAGAGAGAAGAGAAAGGCATTTCTGAGAGAAGATAAACATGCAAAGGCAAAGTGACAAAAACAAGTATGACCTGTGCAGAGGACAATGAAGAGATAAATCTAATTATGGATACTTTAGAAAATAAATTTCAATGAGGAGGGCACATAGTTTATGCAAGTCTGGCTGAGGAATTTATACTTGCAATAATGTGCCACTAAAGCAAAATTCTTTAAACAAATCTTTAAACAGTATTTAAATATACAGTCATGTTTCTTTAATTAGAAATATTCAGAGTCAAAAAAAATTATTTCAATGAATTTTGTTTTTAAAAACTACAGTGTTAATTGTGGTTATATATATTTTTCACAGAGAGACAACTTTTAGAGATAAATATTGAAATGTTTACAGACGAAGTGATATATTATGATTCTAGGATTTGCTTTGCTTCAAAAAAATGAGAAGGGAAAAAGTGGATAGTCTTGGTTGATAATTACTGAAGCTTGATGATAAATGGGGAGGGAGCTTATTATACTATTCTGGCTACCACTTTTTGAAATGTTTAACATTTTCCATCACAATATATTTTTTTAATCTACCAAGTTAGAATATTACTGAAAAAAAGATCAATAGTCATATAACTATATTCTAATATTTGCAAAGATTTGCTACAATCACTTAAACATAAAAGACTGACAGAATGAAACACACTATAATTGTCCACTAACCAAAGCTTCACAAACTAAGAATTCAAGAAAACGTTTGCTTCAGAGAAGCCTTTATAGCTGTTGTCAACTTTAACTCAAAATAGTTTTACTATATTGATATTTTTTAATTATAAAAATTTTGGTTAAGATGCTGTAAATCAAACACAAGCAAAATAAATTATTAAAAACAGAAGTTAATGCGAATCTTAAGCCATTTTGCTTTGTGGTTTCATATGATAAAAGGTAAACTTTTGTGCAATGACAGCATTAACAACACATACTAGCATGCATTCCAACAGAAGTTAATGCCAGCAGCACATGGCATATGATCCCATTCCCACACCCAGAAGATATCAGGGCTAATTTTATTTTTATTTCTTTCTATTATCCACAAGCAGGTGGCATCATAACACCAGCTTCAATAAAGTTACCCCTCTTCCCCAATAGATGACTGCTGCAATAAACCCCCAACTCTTGCAAAGAAAAAATTTGCTTTTGCCCCAGCTAAAAGATATTTTATGCAAAAGCAACTATAATCCATTATTTCAGAATCTGCATTTCTTGAACTTCACCAATAATAACATTTATTATATTTATTATATGTAGCACTGTGCTACTATCCCATTTAATTCTCAATGCAATCTTATTTGAAAGGTAAGAAAACAGGCTTAGGTTCCTTGTGAAAAGTTCCACCAACTATATGTGTTGCAGACAGGATCTGAACCTACATCAATCTGACATCAAAGCCCATAACCACTTCGCTATATTACCTCCCATAAAATTAAACCAATCTATGATCGCTGATGTATATTATAGGCATAAAGATGTTCATATAACCTAACTTAAATTTAGAGTAAGCATTAAATCTTAAAGAGGACTTATGAGTGACTATCATTTTAATAAACTTCTAATTCAACAAGATATACTCTATAAATAAAAGGCCAAGTGATTTTTACTTCTCTTTATTATACTGTATTTCCCATATTTCTCATAATTAGTTTTATAATGAAAAAATTCTTTAATCAGTGTGTCAATTTTAGTTTCAAAGGGATTTTTTTCTAATGTTAATGAGATCCTCCAAATTTTGATAAATTTCTTACATAAGTTTCCTGTTGAGCTTGAAAGAAAAAGTGGTCATTTAATTATCTACAAAGTTAAATAACAGTACATTAAAATATTGCTATCAAACGTTAAAGCCAACCTATCCATCCGTGGAGCAAAATGTTTACCATTATAGAATCAAGAGGTCCTCAGAGGAAACACAGATCAGGCCTCAACACTTTCAAATAGTGAATGAGAACTCAAAATACAATCTGGCTACCTAACTTCATTTTCAGATGTTGGACTTTAATAACGGGGATAATGGCCATCAACTTTAAAAATCATTATTTTACATTATGCATCCCCTCCCTCCCCTCATCTCCCACCCCAACTCCATCCACATGGACCACTAATCTATTATCTAACATTTTCTCTCCTGGCTCTAATCCGTTTATACTTTCATACGTTATTGGAGTAATATACAAAAATCAGAGAAATTCAACAGTAAAAGCCTAGCAAGTTATTTTGCAAAGTACCTTGGCATGCAAACAAAAATGGTTAAAATATTTTTCTGCTGTAACACCCTTTTCACAGGGAACACTCGTCAATGCACCGCAATTACTGCCCAACTCACCTAAATCTCACCCAAACGAAGAGAAAATGAAGAGAAATTAAGTAACAAAACCGCCAATATGAAAGTTCCCTTGGGGTGTTTGGGTGCGGGATGGGGAATAGACTGAAAACTGAAACGCTTTTTCTCTGGGATACCCAGTCAGTTGACAGAGCTGGGTTTTTTTCTGTAGGAAATGACCCTAATCTGAACTCTACGCTGAGCAAGTGAAATGCTGGTGAATTATCGATCTGTCGTGGGAATCCGGTCTCTCCAGTTCTTCCCTCCACTACTGCTACTTCTACATCCCAGCAGGAACCGAGCGACGAAATCCTTTAACTCCAGGACTAAGCACTTCAGTCACCCCTCCGGAACATCTATTCAGCCCCCACCCCCTTTCACCTGAGATGCTGACGTGGGCAAGCGCTTCTTTTAATAATCCCGCCCTGACAGATGGACTATCTACGGTATATTAACTGCTGAGAAACAGTCATCCCGAATATGCTCTCGATTGAATGAGACTCTCTGAATTCAAGTGTAAATTCAATCCAAATTCATTCTTCTTTGAGAGATAACAGCACCAGAAATGGTTGCATTGAGAGTACACACACACACACACACACACCTTTCTCCAGGGTTTTCTTAAACTACATTTGGAGAAAGTGCTGACCCATACAGACACACATGCTTTATCGCCATCCCATCATCTCATGCCCGACTGCCCTGGAAGAGTCTGAAGGAGTAGAAAAGAGAAGAAGCTGAGGCTACACGTTATATTCACGATTTTTTCTCCCCAAAGTTTCAAGTGTACGTTATGCTCCTGCAGCCTGAGCCTCCAGAGAGGTAAAGAGAAGAAAGGAAGGAAAGGCGCGGGAGTGGGGGATTCTGCTGGCACAAGCCCCGACGGGACGCACGTTCTGGGGACTGGATTTCCCTCTTTCCCCTCCCCCGCCCGCTCGGACCTCGGAATTCCTCCCCGCCGCACGCCGGGAACAATGCAGCCCCCGGGACCCAAGCCCCCGGCCGCCTGCCCCAGGAGGCCCGCCACTCACCACCCAAGTCAGCGCCCCGTTGC
>VBSM01000813.1:9550933-9561098 GCA_008086735.1 Cheirogaleus medius | reverse complement strand
TTACCCACACAGCAACACCAAAGTCTTTGGCAGATGGGAGATGGCTTTACTTCATCCTGCTTTTGAATGTAATTCCACTCAACAAGTATTTATTGGGCACACACTCTGCCAGGCTCTGCCATGAGTTCAAAATAAAACAAGGCCCCTGATTTCAAGCCATTTATAATCTGGCTTGTGAGACAGACTAAAAGGGAGTTAACTCTCACCAAAATGAGTTCTTGAGGGCATGAAGTGCCACCAAAGCGTTGTGACAAGAGAGCTTTTTATAAAGATGAAAACGGTATTGCAGCTTTGAGAAGAGGTGTTTTTGTGAACTTCCCTTCCAACTGTGCATTTCCTCTCAAGGGAAAACAAAAATGTCTTGGGTCACATCTTTCAGCTGCATTCTGAATCCAGAGGTGGGGAACTCTGAAACATGGAAATAATTTAAACATAGTTTTTCTTAATTAGCTCTCTGGTGGCCACATAAGCATATTGGGGACTTTGGTTCAGAACAGTGAGGTCTTTCTTTACCTTGAACTTGGGAAACAAGCTTTTAAGTCAGACAAGGGCCTAATCAGGGCTCTGAACCTGACCAACTAAGTATCCATAGCCTTGTTATTTAACAAAGCCTTAGTTAGGGCCTTGTTAAAATGAGGATTTTTCCTTGTGTACTTACTGTGACTTTATATCTCCAAATATATATTTTGTGTTTGAAAAGGGGTAGATAATTTTAAAGGCTGTAAGTTTTTTATAGAGATATATGCATTAAGTAGAAGCCAAGCTATAAAATATATTGCTGTCTCCTTTTTTAAACTTCAGTTTTCAAAAGCTCTTTAGCTTCAGATTTTGAAATGAATAATGTATTCAAAAGTCAAATAGGTTAATTAAGAAAATGATGTTCATCTTTTCACTTGCCTCATATATGAGGCGTTATTGAGTCCTTTAGCTTTCTAAGTATGAAGAATAAATTTACTCTGATAAAGTTACCACTTTTATTCTTAATACTGACTCACCTAGAAGAATGGCAAATAAGAGTTGTTGAATATAAATGCAAATCAACATTTTAAAGTAGAGATTTGTGATGACTGGGAGAAGGTGATCAAAACTATCTCAGCTTCAAAAGAACTATTGGTCTTTTTAACTGTGTGTAGCAGACTTAACATATCTTTATGATAAAATTGATTGTATCCAACTTAGCACAGCTTTCCCTTCTGGGGTAATGTCAAGTAATTTCTATTTACATAGTAGTTGTAGCAATAATTACCACATTAAAAAGCTTCTATATCAGGTTTGTCTTGTTTTGGATACTACTCACTTCATAGGTATATGTTACATATAAACACTTAATTTCTACTCCATAGCAAGCATCAGCCAAAATGAAAAACTGTAGAAATCAAAATTATTTTTAAAACTGTAAAAACAAAGATCTTTATTTAATCAAGCTTGCTGGGTAGCTTTCATGGGAGCTTATCCTAACTACTTCAAAATTTTTAATTTTAGATCTTACATTGTAGCAGTCAAAAAAAATTAAATGCATACTTTGTTAGGTACTCAGGACCTGGGAATTGAAAAAGGGGATCAAGATTCAGTCTGTCTTGAGTTCACACCTGTATTATATATTAATAGTTTTAAAGTAATCTTTTAGGTCCAAAAGCAATTTTATATTTATTTGTTTGCTATTTAATAAACAGCTCACCTCATGTGTCACACCTGTTGCTGCACTTTATACACAATAGGTAAGTTAATAAATTATCTAAGAAGATAGCAACTCAAAAATATACTTCTAGGTATCTGGAAAAATTTCAATAGAGTTTCCGTATAAATCATGTATTGCTGCAGCATTGCAATTCAGTTGAGGGGGGAGGGAAACTAATCTTTAAGCTAGTGGCCATTTAGAGAAGTTAATATTTGAATTCAAAATTCAATGTCTGTAATTTTACCTCTCCCTTCTCATTGTGTTAGTTTTTGTAGATCCTTAATATCTACAAAGTTCCTAGGCTAAAGAAGAAAAAAATCACGTCTGGCCAATGGTAAACTCAGTGATTGTCCAGATAACTATTTAAATGTAATTTAGTTTGTTAATATTTCTTTAGAAGTGAGGTCAAAGTAAGGAAGAAAGTTACTATCATTGTAGCTTTTTTGGTTTTCAGCATTTCTGTAGTAAATATTGTAGATTAACTGATTTTTCAGACCATTTAATTGCTCTGAATATAAGTATATTTTTACTTTTATAAAGGTACTTAAGCACCAAAGGTAACAAGTGTTTGTAGATGGCTGAATATATCAATGATGACAACATTCTTGTGTATTATTACCACTGAGAAGACAGACAAAAGCTAACAGTCTTCAATTTCCACCTACAATAAATGTGGGATGCAGTATTTGTTTTGTTTGTTGTTTTGCAGAAGTTTGTTTTGATTGGTTTTGGCCAAGTAAGCTATCCTGATCCTCTGGTAACATTCTACTTACTTATATCAATAGAAGGGACATTTTCACTTATTTTACATGGTATAGATCAATTAAAATTCAGGGTTCTTAACTGCTCTAAATTATATAATGTGGAAAAGATAATTAGCATATGCCTCATTTAAGAAAGCGGCTGTTGGCCCTTGTAAGAGAGTCTAATAATAGGATGGATTTTTAAAAAGGCATCGTGTTCTGAGAAAACTCAACTCTGGGGTACACTGGATACTATCATTCACTTACCCTTCACCAACAAAATATTACACAGTCCTAGCGTATGTATTACTAAGTTGTATTTGAAGTTTCTGGTTGCCCAGAGTCATCTGATTCTGACATTCTGTAGGTTTATAAGACTCCGGCCTAAAGAAATGAGATAGCAGTGGCTTTCCTAACTCAACTGTTTCCATTTCAGTAGAGTGGGGAACTCTAAAGCCAGAGTTGTCAAGTCACTTTCATTCTGTAATACCTTAAAATTTTTAATTTGCCAGGTATAGGAGCACAGGAAGGGTGAGAAATATCTATATCAGAAGATGTAAACCCTTTAAGTTAGAAGAATTTCTGGACAAATCAAAAAAGATACCTGCAAGTTATCAACGGTGATAATTAAAAATCAGAATTCTGAATAGACATCATCTTTTAGTGTGCCAATTAATAACAAAGAAAACAGTAAATTATTCTCTATCTTCAAAACAGGTAAGAGATTAGCCCAGATATCTTATATAACTGATATTAATATCTTTGTCTATCAGCTTTCTTCTTCACTTTGAGAGGACTATCAGATTATGGAAAGATCCAGAAGAACATTAAAGAAAGCTGGCTCTTCAAGCAGTATATTTCTGGCTTAAATGTTGTTTGGGAAAAGTAAAAGAACAAGACCAGCCTGTTCAGTAAATGGTGCACCACATAGTTCTAGCTAGTCTTAGAAAGTGCCTGGCATATAGTCAGTGTTCAATAAATAATTGTTCAAAGAATGGATTCAGGCCGGGCGTGGTGACTCATGCCTGTAAGCCTAGCACTCTGGGAGGCCGAGGCGGGTGGATTGCTCAAGGTCAGAAGTTCGAAACCAGCCTGAGCAAGAGCGAGACCCCCGTCTCCTAAAAATAGAAATTAATTGGCCAACTATATACAGAATATATAGAAAAAATATATAGAAAAAATTAGCCGGGCATGGTGGCGCATGCCTGTAGTCCCATCTACTCGGAAGGCTGAGGCAGAAGGATTGCTTGAGCCCAGGAGTTTGAGGTTGCTGTGAGCTAGGCTGATGCCACCGCACTCTGGCCCGGGCAACAGAGTGAGACTCTGTCTCAAAAAAAAAAAAAAAAGAATGGATTCAAGGTGTGTCAAGAAGCCCCTGGCAGTGAAATATATCTTATGCACCATCCATGATGGTACTGAAATGTGGCCACTTGAGTTTCATTCTTTAGGATCCTTAAGACTTTGTGTTTTCAAGTGTTCTTAAACTTTGTTGGTTAACAGATTATCAAGAATTGGTTACAGAATTCTTTCTTTTTAGGAATGAGAAACAGGATGGTGTGAGGAGGGAAGGAAGAAGAGAGATTATGGTACCAGGAGAAAGAATTAAGGGAAAGAAGAGGTGAGACAGAGAGAACAAACAGATCCAATTGTGTGAAACTGAGTGGAGAAAGGAAACACATTCTGGCTGTGAAAGTAAGATCAACTGTAGCCTCGATAATGCTTATGCTTCATTTCGTTAAGCAAAATCCCACGTATTAAGAACCCTGGTATCTGTTTAGTACAGTACTAGACAGGCCTTTTCACACATACTAGCTTAATTAACTTTCAACAGTCCTAAGAGAGAGGTAGTAGTATCCTTATTTCAGTCAAGAAAATTAAAAGTCATAGAAAGAGCTAAGTAGTGGAACTGAAATTCAAACCCAAGTCTCTCTTACTCCAAACCACACCCTTTTGTCCCACTGCCAAGTTGGCTAACATACTTGGCAGTATAGCAAATTTGGCAATGTGTTAGGAACTTGGCAACACTGGTGAATAATTCTAGCCATTGGCCCTCAGTAAAACCCTTTGGTTGTTAAATTTTATTGTTGAACTGTGGTGACAAATACCTCTGATTTGTATGACTGGCTAGAAATTGTCTTTGAAACCAGCCTGAATCTGCTTTGTCTTACTTTGTCACAAAGTAAGTTGCTTTTTGAAGTCCAAAGGATCAAAGAGAACCTGAGGGCCAAGATCCTGTAGATTTTGTGATATCTTTCCATCTATGTGATTTTAAACTTTAAAATCCGAATCCAGTGTGCTCATTATAGAAGATACTCAAATAGCTAATTTGCAAATGCAGAGGGAAAAATACAGATGTACTATAGGATTACACTCTTGGGTTCACATTTTGGATAACTTCAAATTCACAGAAGATGTTGAAAGCAGCATAAAATTTTCTCAAATTATTTAGTTAAACAGGGACAATTTATTTGTGGACATTTCATCTGTAAGGATTATTTGCCTTTTAGTAATCTATTTTTATGTATTACATTTTTGCTTCTCCCATTCCAGCATGATTTTGCAAATAATGTTTCTTAGTACAGTAGGGTTCTTGAAATATAAATGGGTATTTTGGAAATTTAAAGTCCCAGAAACCATGCACACTATATTATAGTACTCATATGTAAAGGATTCATAAAACCTCTTAGCATTTTTAAAGTCTCTGAGCAATCCTTCAGGAAACAAGTCAAACTTATCTAGCCTTGAAACTATTTTTAGAAATATCTATTAACATCCCTGGAACTTATGTTTTAGTGAAAAGACTTTTGGAACTACTGCCACTTTTTAGATTATTTTTGTTATTAGAATATGCTTATAAGTTTAGAAACTATAAATAAATAAAAAGCAAAGAACAAAATGACCCATGATTCTACCACTGAGATAATTACTATTAGCAGTTTGATGAATATCTTTCCATTCCTTTTGTAAATGCTTAAAACAATTATTTCTCGGCCTTTTGGCTAAGATCAAGTATGTAGTGTCAAGTGTAAATGCTTAAAACATGTACTTTTAAAAAAGAAAATAGGTTCCAATAAGTTATTTAAAATTAAAAATGAATGCTATTCCATCAGAATGGCTAAAATTTAAAAGACCACAATACCAAATATTACTAAGGATGTGGAGCAGCAGAAACTCTCATACACTGCTGGTAGTATGTCGCTTGCCACTTTAGAAAACACTTTGGGAAACTGTTTCTCAATATCGACTAAAGCTGAACATTCACATATTTTATGAACCAGGAATTCCACTCCTAGGTATATACAAATAGCAATGCATACATATACGGACCAAAAGACACACATAAGAATGTACATAACAACACTATCCATCATAGCCCCAAACTAGAAACAATCCAAATGCCCATCAATGATAGAATGGATATATTGTATATGTATACAATGGAATACTGTTTGGCAATAAAAATTATCTACAACTATCCTTAACATGTATCAATCTCACAAATACAGTAACAAGCTAAAGGAGTCAAACAGAAAAGAATACATACTATGTAATTTCCTTTATATAAGATTTTGAAACAGGGAAAACTATAATATTAGAAGTCGGGATGTGGTTTACTGTGGCAGGGGGATTCTGGGTGCTGGTAATTTCTATTTGCTGAACTAAGTGGTAAATACGAGTACGTTTGTTTTGAAAATTCATCCAGCTATACACTTCTGAATTTACACTTTTTTGTACGAATGCTATGTTTTAATAAAAAGTTTACTTAAAAATGCTGTATTACCAGTACTTGACAGAAACAAGGTGAGAGTGTGTTGAAGAACAGGATCATCGAAGCCTCTGAGTTGATCAATGACTCAGAAGATTCACACTCTGAAAATGAGGTAGTAGGAATACTCTTACCAATTTATTTCACTTACATTCTCCTTTTTATGTGCATAAAACGATATGATTAAAGAATGCTTTAAGTATAAAATAAAATTCATGTGATAGAAAAATAAATACTACCCCATCTGAAGCTCTGCAAAGTCATTAATGAAATCTTTTAATTACCATGTTTACCTGTATACTTTCACCCCAACTCCCTTGATTTTCAAGAAAAATATATAGAATTTTCATAACAATTATAATATTATTGGCACTTGCTATATATTGGCACTCTCACAACATATTACTTGCATTATCTACTTTAATCCTCACAAAAACTGTATGAATTAGGAATATGTTTCCAAAAGTTTTCAAACTTGTAAATGTAATGCCTTCTGGCTATAAAAAAACAATAAAGAAGTGTGTCTAGTAAGACTTGGAGACACCATAACATCTCCTCCCTATAGATGTCACTGGTTAACAAGTTGATATGTGTCTTTCCAGATCTTTTTTGTGTATATGGAAATACACACATGCACACAGAAGAAAAGTAAGTAATAAATAGGATCGTCTCATAAACACTGCTCTGTGAGTTGTTTCACTTATTTTAACTGCATCTCGTGAATATGTTTCAATGTTGGCACACAGATCTCCCTCATTCTTTTAATGACTGTAGTGATTAGTTCACCATTTTACTATGAAAAAAGATTTCTCAAGCTCACCTTGAACAGGCTCTCAACTAGGACCATAATTGACTTTTTGGACCAGATAATTTTTTAAAGACTTGCGCTATGCATTGTAGGATGTTTATCAGCATTCCTGGCTTCTACCCACGAGAAGCCAGTAATATACCACTGCCACTGCCACCACTACCACCACCTCCATTGTGACAAACAAAAATATTTCCATTTTGTCCCTTGAGAGACAAAATCCTTCCCTCCCACCACCATTAAGGACCACTGGTATAGAAGGATGTTTATCTTGTTGTTTTCAACAATGTAAAAAAGATTCAATGAACATCTTGATATTATTTATTAAAAACTACATTTTATAGAGGAGAAAACTGAGGCTAAAAGGGTTGATCTGCTATTAAGTAGTATAGAACCAAATTCCCACAGCTGTAAGTAGTTAAGATAAAGTCTGTAAAGTCCTTTCCAATTCTCTAATTTTACTACCCAGAAGGTTGTTTTAGAGACCACTCCAAAGGGGCTGGTCAGAACTGTGAATATCAGTACTTGTTGAGAGTAAAAACAAATGTTAAAATATCTTAGCTCTAACAAACATCTTTCAGCTTCTTCTGACAGATTTAGAAGTTAAAACTTTTTAACTTTCTGAAAGTGCACATAGCAGAAAAAGTCCTTTGCAATAAACATTTAAACTAAATAGAAAACTTCAAGATTTGTTTAAATAGACAGCTAATGTAGTATCAGTTAATATGTTTAACTACAATAAAGTTCCCTGAGAGCTAACCTAGTTTACAGTGGTAATAGGACCAGGGTGAGGGTTCTAGACCTTGATGGACCAGGTGGCTTTGCTATTGTCATCATGATTAAAGAGTACAGAAGTATATCAAGCTCTTATTGCATACAGTAGCACACTGCTAGTCCCTCATACTCCAATGCTGGGCAGTCATCTTGGAATCCCAAACAATTGATAACATGGCAAATCAAGCAACAGAGAAGAGGGAAACAAATGCAAAATTAATATAGCTGTTAATATTGATTGAATACTTACTATATACCAAGTATGTACAATAAAAGTCTTTTCCATGTGTTGTATCATTTAATTCATTCCACAAATATTTATTAAGCACCTACTATGTGTGAGATAGGGTAGCAGGTGCTATAGATATAGGAATAAACTAGAGAGACTTAGAGCACACATTTCTGAAGCATATGGAAGAAAGACATTAAATAACTAGTTGTTTAAATAAATAATTGATTAGTAGGGGGGAAACAACAATGCAGGCATTGGAGGTTTTCCCAAGAGCTCTGAGGATGGAGTATGAGTTAACATTTCAAGTCTAACAAATAGCATGTGTGAAACTCCCAGGCAGGATGGAGCAGGGCATAGTTGGTAAAGTGAGAGAAGACAACTACCGCTGAAGAGAAGATGACCAAGGCCAGATCAAGCAGGGCCTACTGGGTCATGTTACGGATTTTTATCTTTGGCCCTAAAAACAAAACAGAAGCACACAATGGAAAACCATTGAAGAATTTTTAAGCAGTGGTATGTCATAATTACATTTGGTGTTTCCTGTTTTATTTGCCATATTATTTTTATTATCCCATTCTTACAGAAAAGAAAATCAGGGCCCAAGTCTTAGAAATTAAACTAGCTTGCCTGCTACAAAATATTCTTTCCTTTCAGTATGAGAAAAATAAGATAATGTGGATCAGGATTATTATTGTCTTCCTCTTACTAACACAACTAATGTCTCTGTTGAAATATTGCCCTTAAAAATTTCTCCTTATGGCTGGGCATGGTGGCTCATGCCAGTAATCCTAGCACTCTGGGAGGCTGAGGCAGGAGGATCACTTTAGCTCAGGGGTTCAAGACCAACCTGAGCAACAGTGAGACCCTGTCTCTACCAAAAATAGAAAAAGTTAGCTGAGCATGATGGTGTGCACCTGTAGTCCCAGCTGTTTGGGAGGCTGAGGCAAGAGGATAACTGGAGCCCAGGAGTTTGGAGGTTGCAGTAGGCTATGATGATGCCACTGCACTCTACCCAGGCCATGGAGTGAGACTCAAAAAACAAAACAAAAAAATTCTCCTTATAAGAAATAATGAGACCTCCAGCTAAATGATGACCAAGTCTCCAAAAGCCTAACAGAGGATATGTTACTATTGATTCTGTTTCCATTTTGTTCTTTAATTTCACACCTGTAAAATTAGAATGTTTCTCTTGATGAATAATCTGATGAAGAATAATATGATGAATGAAGAGTGATTGCTAGTAGAGTTCTAAACACAAAAACACCCAGTGATTCTAATATTAAGTGCAGGCAACCACCGTTTGTGGGCTACCATTTTAAAATCTGTTTCCCTGAACACATCATCCATAAATTCACTGCTTTCTTATATTACCAGTGGCGAAGTAATCTCAATAATAGCCGAGTTGCCCCTTCCTAGAGGGTCTTTGACAACCACATGATGATTGCTTCACTTGATTATACACATCTGATGATACACAATAGTAAAAGCCTGATGTGTTTTGCTATTAGCTTGGCCATGAATTTCTCTCAGGAATTTGTCATACTGCACAATTGTTGCCCTGAAATTAAGCTATCTCCCCTTTCATTTTTTCACATTATGTCTCTTGTTTGTTCAATTGTCTCCAGTAACCAACCTCAAAGGAAAGATTTCATAGCTGTTTTTAATGCCTTGGCTTCAATTTTACAGGTTTTATTTGTTGAATAAGTCTTTCAAAATATTAATTTCCTTGAGTCTCTAGTTTCTTCATCAATAAAATGAAATGGATTTGGATTTGGTATTCCTTTCAAGTTAAATATTTCTATGAATTATTTTTTACTCATCCCATTGAGTATAAGGGTAATAATTTGAGAAATATGACCAATTTTGCATTCTCCCTCACAGCTCGAGACCCTTCTTTTCTGTAACTTGATACCAGACATTTCATATTTTACCCACACTGTTGGCTTCTGAAAAAATGAATACAGCCAGGCTTCTTTCAACAGTGCTGAATGAGAGTGCCCATTGTTTACCAGTAGGGTTCAGAAATCAAATATTCTAGTTTAACAATTAGGGGGGAGAGAGAGAGAGACATGTGACTAGATCCATTTTGTGCTTGGTTTAGGTAATGTCAAAAATGCCTTTGGCTGTTTAAAAAGTTATTTTGCCCTTTTATTAGAATGTCCTC
>VBSM01000813.1:9525318-9545929 GCA_008086735.1 Cheirogaleus medius | reverse complement strand
AAAAAAAAAAAGAGCTACAAACAGGGAGGCTAGGCCTTAATAAATTAACCAACCTACAGGTATTTATTGAACACCAACCACGTAACCATCATTATATAGACACTATGGAAAAGAAGACAAATTTAAAGCATTGTCCTTGGCTCCAAGGGTATTATAAATATGGAGACAAGACATTTAATAATAAATGAGAATCACTTATTCATTCAGCAAACATTTACTGAGCACCTGCTAGGTTAGAGGCTGGTAAATGTGAAAGAATAATTATTTTGTATTTATTATATTATCTCTCCTTTATAGCTTTTTGCATGTCTAAAATATTTTATAATAAATGATTCTTAGTATTAATTTAATTGTTCAGTTTTAGTGTTGGCTGATAACTGCTAATGATATTAACACTAATTGAAGATTATGCCTTCAGCTGAATCTAATGTCAAAAATCTGGTAACTGCTTTTGCTTTGAATTATTTGTATTTACTTTTCCTTTCAAAATGCCTTTAGTTTGAACTTTTCATTTCATTCATTCTGGTACCTAATGAACATACCACCTGGTATTATTTCATAAGACTTTCCATAGTATTTCTTGGACTCTGAACAGAGCCAAGAAAAGACACCCTACGTTACACGTCCTTGTATTCCCATCATACAGCACCACTTTCTAAAGATTGTTAATTAACGATCCATTCAAATATAAAAGAATCTTGTTATAAGCACAGTATAATTGGACAGGTGTGATACTTAGGCTATGGAATTGCCACATTATTTCAGTCTTTTACAGAATAGTTGTTTCTAAGAATGTGGGTGATGCCCTATTCAAAAGAAAAATAAACTGTGAAATAATGGAACGACACTGTTTCACTGAGAAGAATGATGGTAACAGGTTTTCCTGACAAAAATGATTAGATTTATGAATCAGTAAAATCCATATACTTGTCCAGAAGAAAAGCCCTACACTGCACACAGAGAGATTAGACAAGCTCCCTGTGCAATGTAGGGCTTTGCCCAGTAGAAATTTAAAATCTAAAACAAATATAACAGGAACAAAGGAGACATTTAATTTTAAAAAAAGAAGATAAGAATTTTAATGCATCCAGTTTAACTTTTGTGCATTTAGGAAGACTATAAACTGATTTGGGGTAATATTTTTCCTTTGATGCTATATATATGCCAATATTGGGTAGCTGAATTTCCATTTCAGCCTTTAGAAACGGCATCAATTGCATTTGACCTGTATCGCCAAGCATATCTGATAACCCGTACCTACCTTCAGTTCTGTGAGTTCTTTGCTTTCACTCCATCAGATGTCTACTCCAATCTTCAAGCCCTTCCTTCTCCATCCTCAGCAAACCAGTATCTTCTTGCTTCAACTAGTCTTTCCAACCTCCTCAAGTTCCCATTCCTCATTTTCCTCCTATTGAACTGACCTGGCAAAACCAAAGCCCTGACTCCGACTCTCCACCAGCTCTGCTCTGACCCAGGCCTGCCGAGCAGTGCTGGAGAAAATGGCGAAAACCGCCGCCTACTTAATGATCAACAGCATCAGCATCACCTGGGCACTTGTAGTGCACGCAGAATCTCAGCCCTGCCCCAGGCCTACTGAATTAAGATCTGCATCTTAACAAGAGCCCCAAGTGATGCATATGTACGTTACAATTGACAAACATTCACAAAACACTGGTATTGCTATAAGAATCATGGTCTCCAGTGCCAACTAACCTCAGCACAGCTGGATCCTAGGCAGGTCTCCCTGGCCTGCATGCTATCCCATTCCCCATGGCTGTGATATCAAATGTGATCCTCTCTTTGGAAATTCATGCATTCCTTTCACCCTTTTATCAGCAAATAATATTACCTCTTCCTTTATTGCAAAAAATTAGAAAGCTTCAGGCAGGCAGCTCTTTGTTCTCCTCACTGCCCAAATCCCATCCCATCACAATTTCACTTACCTCTGTGCCCACTCCTTTCCCCTTCTCCTCAACAGAAGAGGTGGCTTTCCCACAAACTGTGGTCAGTTCTTCGTCTATACTCTCAAATCCGTCTCCTTCTACCTCCCAGCTTTCACTCCATCAACAGACAAATTTAATCTATCCTTTTCATTTAAAGATGCTTCTGCTACCAGAGTCATCTCTTTCTACCAATCTCACTCTGCAGCCTTTGATGCCGTTTATCTCTCTCTCATTGGGATCCTCTGTGTAGTTCGCTTTCGGGCTAGCTCTCCCTATGGTTTTGTTTTTCATTCTCTGATCACTCCTTCTAAGTCTCCTTCATGAATCCATTTCCTCCACCTGTACCTCAAGGCTGGTGTTCACGAAGATTCGTCCTTGGCTTTTCCTTTTCCTCATTCCTCACTGCATGATCTCATCTACACCCCTGCCATGTGGTGATGATTTCTAATCTGTAGCCCAGACCTCTCTCCTGAACCTGTATCATGAGCATTACCTGTAAACAGCGTGTGTGTTGTTCCACTTAGATGTAACTGAAACAACTGTAATTCAGCATGTCCCAAAGGGATTTCATTGTTCATTTAATAACTATTTATTGAGCACCTACCATCAGCCAATTCTAGGTGCTGGGAACACAGTAATAATTAAGCACATCCCCACCCAGCTGCTGAAGCTTACTGTGGGAGGGGCGGGATCATACAGACAATTAACAACAAATAGATATCAGGAGGTGGTGAGGGTATGAGGAAAACAAAGTAGGTAAAGGAGATAGAAAGTGCTGGAGCCAAGAGAGTAGAAGGCGTGATCTTTTATTTGTGATGGTCAGGAAAGGCCTCTTTGATAAGCTGGTATTTGAGTAGAGACCTGAAAAAAGGGAGGCAATAAGCCATGGGGGGAGAGAATTCCAGGATGAGAAAACAGCAAGTGCAAAAGCCCTGAGGCAGGATGAGTCAGGAGTATGTTGGTGCCTCCCAGAAACAACAAGGTTGGAGCAATTGGAGTAAAAGAGATAGTAACAGGGACGTGAGTCTTGGGAGGCAGCAGGGGCCAGTTGGGCTGCGGGAAGGACTTTGCATTTAGGGTTAATGGAATGGGAGCCCTTTGAGTTTTGAGCAGGGGAGTGACATGTTCTGACTTGACTCATCCACTCAAGCTCCACCCTCCAAGCCTGCTTCTCTCTGTGCTCTTCCATCATCTGACCCTTGCAATTCCCATTCTCTTTCTTCTTTTTGTTAGAGACAGGGTCTCTCCCTGTCACCTGGGCTGGAGTGCAGTGGTGCAATCATAGCTCACTGCAGCCTTGTACTCCTGGATTTAAGTAATCCTCCTGCCTCAGCTTCCCAAGTAGCTCAGACTACAGGCTCAAGCCACCACACCCAGCTCCCCATTTTCTTTCTTAAGTTTCACAGACCCTCAATATAATGCTCCGGTTTTAAATACATCATAATTCTGTATAAGGGCTCCTGGTTGTTCATAGCACACAGTCTATAACTTTTAAATTAATTTTCCAAATCCAACAAGTAGTAGGCGTATTACTAGTCATAGTAGGAGTCCCCTTGGTAGATGCAGAGAATTGGTTCCAGGACCCCCTGCATATACTGAAATCTATACACATTTAAGTCTCACAGTCCACCCTGTGGAACCCACGTATACAAAATGTCAGCCCTCCATATATGTTTGGTTGAAACAAAATCCAATTTTCAACCTTAGTTGTTCTGTTAGAAATCTGAGGGGACATTGATGTGAAGTACAAAAATCATCATTTCACAGAACAGGAAACTAAAGCTGCGAAACTGAAGCGATGGGTTCGGATCATACAACTCACAGGAACCTAGGCTGTCTCCTGGCTTCTTGATTCATCCACTTTAATATACACCTGAGGAAAAGCCAAGCTTCAACAGGTGTATCTTTGACAACCTTCGTGGAAGAAGTAAAAACCAAATCATTATTTTGTTATTTTCTAGAGAGAATGGCCAAACGCATTAACTGTAGAGGCAGGGGCAAGGCATGTCCAGAAGCCCTTGGAACCAAGCTCGGAGACATGCTAAGAAACCACGGTAGTCAGGGCCAAGTTACACCATGGGACCTGCCCCACAACTTGAAGTCTTCTCAAACAGCTCAGCCCTTCAGGCAAGGTTTAATTCATACCTAATCCTATAGCTCTTTCCTAACTGAAGCATATGATTTTTACCTATTCAATATGCCATTTATTTTATATCAGCCCCAAGGAAATCAATGGTTCTTTTGTGGTCCACTTTTCAGAAGGTATACATTCAGGATAATGCTTTAAATACAAATTATTCACATGGTAGGAGGGATGGGGGGGCAGTGTACAGAAGCTTAGAAAGAGTGTGCACTTTCCGGGGAGACTGGTTATTCAGGAAATTTAAAAAATATCCCAGTGGATAGAAAGAAAACAGCACACCCAGGCATTATTTATCCAAATAACTCTCCTTATCCCAGGCCCATATCTGGCATCATTAATGATGCCTAATAAGTGAATGAACATGTCCCATCCTGAAACCCTGAACTTCTGCATACAATGATTTAGATCATAAAGTTACTGATGAAAGCATGAGACAATGCCAGCCTGAAACTTTCAATGCACTAGGCTCTAATTAGATTTGGATGAGAGGAAAGAGGCAAAGGATCTCATGTTCTCAGTTTTTGATTTCTTAGCTTTTTTGTTCCCTCCAAGGATCCTAGGGTCTTGACTATTGAGGATTTGAAAGAGAAATAAGTGAATACTGTCTGGGACATCTAAGTGAATATCTTCACTAAATAGGAAGTGGTGAGTCTGAAACTCAGGACAGAGGTGTGGGCTTCTGGTAAAAGTTTGCAGCATGCCAGCAAAGGTTTAGTAGGTGAAGCCATGAAGGTAGATGCACTGGCCCAGGAAGAGCATGCAGAGTAGCATGAGCTGTAGGGCAGGCAGGACAATCTACCTGACTGTGTGATTCTTGCCAGCAGCCTGACAAATAGCAGGTAGTGCAGGGGAGAATGGACCAGTTGAAGAATAGGGATTGGGAGAGTGAATGAGGCAGATGCTGAAATGATTCCAGGCTGAGTAGGAAAGAAAGCAATGCTATGAGAGATTTGACAGGCTTGGAGAAAAGACAGAAGTCAAGGGGGTGGTTGTAGCTATAATGCTTACTAGTTGTGTAACCTGGAATCTGTCACTTAACATTCCTCTTAAAATTCATATATCCCATATGCAACTATGCCAGGGTTTTAGCCTCTGCTCTCTAACATGACAAATAAACCATCTGAATAGACATGTTAAGAGGACTCGTCAAAACACACTCCCTTCATTCAAACACGTAACTCTTTCCAAGGGTGGAAGTCAGCCTGTTTGAAAAGAATGGGAGGAAGAAAGAGGGGAGAAGATATTCTAGAATATGAATAGTCTTTCTATATTTCCCTTGACAAAACAAGTTACACACAACTAAGTCCAGCTTCGATGGACTCACTTATAACCATCAAGGTATATGGTTCTGTTTATAACGCAAGTCTTGCACAAAACTTAGGAGTTGCAAGATACACGTTTCTGGCAGCAGCAATAAGCAGAGAGGCCCCCTACTCCCATAAACTCCACATTCTTTTTCCAGCTGCATGCCAGACCAACAATAACCAAACTATACTACTCCCTCAGGACAAGCAGGAATGTGAAAATGGAACAGAACTGAAATCTATTAAGATTCATATCCATAGGAGTTTTTATGAGGCTAACAAAGAACGTTAGAAAAACTAAGGCCAACTGCAGCACAACCCCCAATCTTTAAATTGTTTAGAGGTTGAATTGAAGTGCTCGAGTTAATTAGAATTTCCTTTTTGGGGAAGAGAACACAGTTCAACAAAACTATTAGCTGTTTGGATATTAGAAGAGAAACCCAGTAATATATTATGTTTTGAAGAAAAGTATTAATAATAAAACACATTTATAATCTGAATTTTTAAAACCTCAAAACCTTATTTTATTTAATCATGGATTTGTGCTTAGTGCTGTGGATACTGCAAAAGGAGGAAAAAGGAAAAGCCACACTTCTTGCTCTTAAAAACTAAAACATCCATCCTAGACATGTCCGTATGTTGTTTCAACCTTGTGCTAGGGCTCCCTAAAACTGGAATGCAAAGTTGTTGTTTTACTTTTTTTTAATTTTAAAACATTTTAAAAACCTTTTATGAGAGAATGCTAAGCAAAGAATGTCATTGAATTGTAGAAAATAAGATGCATTAACTTCTAGTGCTTTGAGAGGCATGAGGCTGACAGTTTGTCAGTGGTTAACTATCATATTGTTGACAATGTAAATACCCAAATGAGAGTGATGTGGACTTTCTGGAGGAATCAGTGCCATGCTGCCTTGATATAAAAGAAAATCTCCCTGGTTCTGGGACCCTCTGAGATACATGTGCACTGGAGGGAGAAGGTGGGGGAACCTGTGGCCTCTGCCCAAGAGGCTTCTTGTCAAATGACAGATACTACCGAATGCCCTGTAATTGGCATGCCCAGGAAACAGGTTGTTCTGGAGTATACACAGCTTGCCATTCTTTACTTGGCCCAAGCAGAGAGGAACGTTAAAATCCTTGGAGAGGAAGACCTACATTGTATTTGGTGCTGGCAGGAGGAAGTGGTAGGAGATGTATTTATTTTCATATCCCCAGGATTGGCATACACTCAGCAAATGTTTCCATAAATTAAATAAACTAACTTGGGTTCCCATTTTGCTGTTAACTTACTGTGTGACTTTGGGCAAGTAATTTTGCTTGAGCCTCAGTTTCTCTATTTGTAAAGTTGGTATGACCGCGGAGATATTGCCTGTGAACAAATTTATGAACTCTAAAACTCTATGCACATGAAGGATGAAGAATGAGTTGTCTCTGTTTTGCTTCTTCTCAAATACGGGCAGATATTAAAGTGCCAAAAACACAGTGCCAATATTTTCTATGACTTTTTTCTAATCCAAAAGCTTCTCTAGCTTGTACAAATATTCTTCCCCAAAGGCTAAAGCTAATTTCATTATAGAATTTTTATAATTTTGTCTTAAATGTCTTTGTTTTTTCAGAATTGAATGTTACAAAAATTTTTGTTCACCTTAGTTTTAAATAAGATGGGTTTTTTAGGCTGCTCCACAAAAACTCATTTTAATCCACAGTGTAGTAACCTATATTCCAGCTGTTAATTCTAAGTTCTGACAACTACAGCTGTATCTACTACTTCTAGTCTATTAATGTTATTAATCAAATACTTACTATGTCCTAAGCACTGTGCTTTGCATTTTATGTATATTCTATTTAATCTTCAAAACAACTCAGTAAGGAAAATACTATTTTTTTTCACACATGTAAAAAGAGACTCTGAAAGTTTAAGGGACTGAACCCAACAAAAAAATAATGGAAGCAGCATTTGACCAGGTCTGGCTTACTTCAGAGTCCTTGGGCTTTCTATGGTTTCAACTAACTGACTTCAAACAGATTTATGAAACGCAACCCATTGGTAAATTAGAGCCTGTATATATGAATGTCAGAACTACTAATTCATTTTGAAGAAGGAGGAGGAGGAGGAGGAAAAGGGAAACAACTGTAATATATAACGTTCCCCAAAATCTCTACTAAATATGCCTCAGATTACCACACTTAATGCTTTTCATTGTTTTGTACAAACTGAATCAAATGAATAGTATGCATACACTCTTTTGACATTTTCTAATTAAATAACAGCCTTGATAATACTAAAGTAAACTAGAAAAAGGCTTCTGCAGAAGACAATACTCCCTGATTAAAAATAATACTTTAAAAATTTTAAAGATAATTCCCACCATCAGGCATACAAAAAAGGTCCCTGCGTCTTCCATCTGTTACATCATATTTTCCTGATGATTCCACTTCAGCAGGGAATAGCTTTTTCAGTGACTACTGTTGGGTCTTTGCAGATTCTGCTACAGGTGTTGTCTTGTACTTAAGAATGAGTAACTTCTACTATTATCACACTGGCTGGAGGCAAAACTCTTAAGAAACATGCAGTAGAACTTGGCTTAAAACCCTTTGAACATACAATTACTCTCTCAATTTCCAATCTACACAATAACATTTTACAGTAGCAACATCATTGCAGCACAGTGAGAGAAATGATAAATTTAGCTTATTGGCAAAAATATATACCACAACTTAAAAAAATTATGCACATTTTAAATAACTTTGAAACATAAGCTAACTTCCCACATTTCTTCCCAGTCTTTGAAATATGGGCAATTTGACACTCAGCCTACGGTTAGAAAATACAGAGTGCACAATCAGAAAAGCTAAAAAAGCTTCTCACTATGAATCAAAGAAATATGCATATTATAGTCAATTATTCAGGAGTTAATTGTCCAGAATCATCCAATATTAGCTAGAACCATTCAGATCTACCTCATTTCCCTCATTTTCAGTCACTGATCAGCAAGCTGTACATCTTCCATAAGTTCTTATAAAACTTAAGCTGAGAGAGAAAGGAGACTGTCTTATAAGCTAATATTTAGGGCTCTAAAACCTAGGTAAAGAATGATAGCAGTAGTTATCAACTGGGATAATTGAGAGGACATGATACATCAGAATCAGCCTGGGAACTGTTGCAATTAAGTCATTGGTTTTGTTCAATTTATAAACTTTGATAATATGTATCATTTTTATCTGGGCTAAATAATTATTCTAAAGTTCTTATTAAGCCTTGCTTAAAATTAAATTGTCATAACTTTTGGAAATTCTAAATGGGGGAGTAGGGAAGAGGAGAAAACACTTACAATCCAAATGCAAACATTTAACATTTCATTTAAAATTTCTCTTCAATATAAAATGACTAAACTCTGCATGCTTAATGTATTCAACTGATTTACAAACATTTATGTTGTAGCCAAAACCCCTAACGTTACAGTCCTGTTTAGTGATGGTCTTGCTCATATAAGTAGCTCACAGATAGATGATTGGCAGGTTGGCTGGGTCTAAAAATAAAAGAATGAGAAGAAAGGTTGAATATACACAGGGAAGTAGAAAATAATGAGACTGATTTTCAAGTGAGGGTTATGGAAATCAGTATCTTCAGCTTAAAGACACACATCCTTAATGATTCAAGTTTTAATGAGGTGCAAGTTAGATTGTGACTGTGAATTATTTCACAAGATGGAAGTGTAGTTAAAGCTTTAATCTCCCTACTTTATTTCACTGTCAATAATCATTTCACAATGCCACTGTGCATTTAATAAGTCATAAATAAAAAAACCTGAATGAAATATAGTACCATAGTTATAAGTTCAAGCTTAGGGACTCATGTATGATCTAAAATAAAACCAAAATGTCATATTTGGGAAATCAATCAGTGAGATAGTCCATCAGGCATTCAACATTTCCAGAAAATCTACTATGTGCCAGGAATTGAACTAGGATTTTTCTTGTGGAGAACGAAGGGGAGTTTGGACTGAGAATCGATCTGATTAAAAAAAATGTTTTTGAAAGAGCACAGGTCACTTTGCAGTGATATGGAGAACATATTAGAAGAAGGAGATACCAGAACACAGAAACCAATTAGGAAGGGATGAGGGCTTGGACCATATTATGGGATTAGAACGGAAAGAGTGGAAGGTAGAAATATTTTAAAAGAAGAATTAACAAGACAGACTTGATAAGGTTTCATGATGTAAGGTGACATTATTGATAGAAATAGGAAAGATGGGAAAGGAAATAATTTGGAGATGAGCTAGATTTGGGGTTGATGTGAAATACCTTCAATTTAAATTGATGGTGGTTCATTTAAATGGTTGCTGGATCGATTTAATTTACCATAAGAACCCAAAGGATGGGTGATTTCTTCCAATGGTGACTCCTATAATTTTATGCAGTGATAAGGCTGAGTTTGGCAAAAGGCAATCTATTAATTATATTTTTACACATTTACCTTCTATTAATTAATACTAGTCAGATATAATACTTATTATAGAAAGCTGAGATTTAACTATATCTTTGAATCCTCACTTATAATACAAGGAACATTGTCTACATCTTATCAATATACAAACAGTAGACAGATTCAAACTTTGCCTGCATTGGCAATTTGTCAGGAGATGGAAGGCTACACCTATCTTGCACCATGCTGAGTTGATCACGGGCTGCCATCATCTTTAAAACAGCTCACAGAGGCCAGTGTACTCAGCTCTATGCAGATCTCTGAATTCTAGAAATTGGAGCCTCCCTATCTATGCTTTCATGTAGACAAGCCGTAGCTCCAGGACCACCAGGCCTGCACTTAGCCATCAGGCTCTATTTTAATCTTACTTCCCCTTCAAAACTACTGTCACCTCGCAATGTCAAACATATCTGCCACAGATCACAGAAGTCCTTTCCAATTCTCATCATACTTCCTTTATCTTTGTTATATGAGGTTAAGCAACAGATTGCTTTTTGTTTTTTAAGCAAATGTTAAGTAAGTAGGAAATGAGACCAGGAAGTGGCATGTTTGATGTTCTATATGTTTAGACTAGTTAATACATTTGAGATTTAAATATAAAGAATATCTCTGTACTAATGATACATGTACCACAAAATCCAGTTGATTTAACTTATATTAGTGTAAACGTTTCAAAAATGACTTTTTAAAATCTTTGCTTAAACATTTCCCACCCTAAAAGTATTAGTCCCATACTAACAAGTAGAGTAGCTCCTTGAATGCTGGGATTGTATCCTCAGTTCCCACTCTAGTATTTGGCATATAGGAGGTATGACAGAAGGAAGGAGGGAGGAATAAAGTGCCTTGGTGACAGTCACAACAAATTGGTGACCTCTCTAAGATGTTCTTAAAATATGGGGAAACTGGACTGTAGCTATGAATATATCATCCCAGGATGTGTTCCGTGTCCTGGATATTTTGATTTTTTTTTTCCTTTGAAATATTGCTAAGAACTTCTTTTCTTGTCATTTCCTTTTTTTTTTTTTTTTTTTTTTTTTTTTTTTTTTTTTTTTTTTTGACAGAGTCTTGCTCTGTTGCCCTGGGGAGAGTGCAGTGGCATCCTCATAGCTCATTGAAACTTCAAATTCCTGGGCTCCAGTGATCCTCCTGCCTCAGCCTCCTGAGTAGCTAAGATTACAGACACGCACCACCACACCCAGATATTTTTTCTATTTTTTGTAGAGATGGGGTCTCCGTCTTGCTCATGCTGGTCTCAAACTCCTGACCTCAAGTGATCCTCCTGTCTTGGCCTACCAGAGTGCTAGGGTTACAGGTGTGAGCTCCCAGCCTCATTTACTTCTTTCTCTTAAAAAACTTGGCAAAAACAAAGCAAAACAACAAACTAATCAAACCACTAAAAATCCAGCAGGAGATTGGTTTACTTCAAATTACAATATATCCATATAGTTGATTACTATGCAATCATAAAAAATAATAGAAAGCACATTATGATTCAAAAACACATTTAAATTATAAAACATTATGCATAGTGCAATTCTATTTTTGTAAAAAACTAGCTATATTAACTTTAAAATATGCATTTATATTTTAGATAAATATGTATTTGGTAAAGACATGTATCAAAGTCTAATCAGTGGTTATCTCTGAACAATAGGATTACAGGTGACTTTTAATTTTTGCTTATCTATATTTTAATTTTTTCTATAATGAATGTATACTATGAAAAATAGAAGGGAAAATCAGAATAAATTCCAGTTTCTTTCAAGTTAAAATACTTAGTGCATGCTATTTAGGATTAACAATTTCTTTAGAATCTGATTTCCTTGCTACATTTTTGAAAATAATGACTGAAAATTTACAAAGAGATTTTACAGTTGGAGCAATTATGAATGAGGAGAAAAACATCTAAAGCTACAGCCAACATCCTGGAAGGTGAGGCTTGGCCAGGTCTGGCCCTCCAGGGAGAGAGAAGATCAATCCCAATAGCCACTACCATTCATTGAGCCCTGTTGTATCCCAGCATCATGCTAATGCTTTACATGAAATGTCTCTAATCCTCACTACACTATTGAAAAGTTGGAATTATTATCCTCAATAAATCAAACAATAAAAGAGAATCAGAGAGGGAAATTTCTTAAAGCTATACAACTATGTAACAAAGTGGCCACACTAGACTGACAAGACATTAGTGAATGCAAAGCAAGAGGGTGAATTGGCTCAGGTAGAGATGGAAAGGTTCTGAGAAACCCTGAGTCTCACTTCAATATTTCAATGTTTGGTCCGACACCACCAGGCCAGTGGTTGGGGCTCAACAACAGGTGGGGCCACAGTTAGCATCACTGACACAACACATGGGAGAACAAAGTATTTCATATGAAAAAAATGTGCATTGGTTTTATCCTGATGGCACATGATGTGTGAATAACAGTGTGAGAGAAAAGGGGATGCTTGCAGCTAGCTCAAGGTATTGTACGAAATCCACAGCCTATCTAAATTATTCAGCCTTATAGTAATGAATGGTAATGCGTCGTCTTTGTAACGATCATCTGCCAGAAAGCCACACCAAATTGTCAATCATGAAACTGTTTTTCTCTTTGGAATTTATCACTATCGAAGTATGTGTGTATTTTGCCTAAAATCCATTTCTCTCTACAATACAAATTCCATGAAGACAGGGAGTTTTGTCTGTTTTATTTATTGCTGTATTCTTAGTACCTAAAACAATTTCTGACATAGATTAGACTGTCAGTAATAATTAGTGACTGGATCGACTATGTTATGAACATCAAGATGGCTCCTACATAGTGGTTAACCTAAAAGAAGGTTGCCATAAAAAAGACAGGGCTGTGTTTGAGAATCACAGTAGAATATCTGCACAGAAATCGGCCTCAGGTGGCTGGAGATATCAAACTCAGACATCACCGAGTTGTCAGAATGGGGTTCAACTATGGACTCATCTATGTCTAAGGTGATCAGTAAAACTATGAGATATGTCCAGTTCTATAAAAGAAATAGTGAAATTAGAAAGAAGACTCAGAACTGAGTTTTGGCAAAGGACCTCGGTTAGGTAAGAAGAACTGAAAGAGGACTAAGACTAACCATGACAAAAAAAAGTTCTAAGAAATGTGGTATGTGTAAACACTAGACTTAAATGGGATTCTAGAACAAATGGGCCTAACAGACATTTTACCCCAAATGTCTACAGAACATTTTACCCCAAAACTACTGAATGTACATTCTTCTTATCAGCACATGGAACATTCTCCAAGACTGATCATATTTTAGACCATGAATAATGGTTCAACAAATTCAAAAAATTGAATCATACCATGTATCTTCTCAGCTCACAGTGGAATAAAACTGGAAATCACCACGAAGAGAAACACCCAATTTTACACAAAGTCATGGAAATTAAACAACCTCTTGCTGAAGGATTATTGGATCAATGATGAAATTAAGATGGAAATCAAAAGATTCCTCTAAATGAATGAGAAAGGGGACACAAGCTATCAAAATCTGTGGGATTCAGCAAAAGCAGTCTTAAGGGAAAAATTCATAGCCTTAAAATGCTTACAACGAAAAGACAGAAAGATTTCCAATTAACAATCTAATGACACATCTCAAGGAACTAGAAAAGGAAGAACAAAGAAAACTCAAAGCCAGCAGAAAACAAATAACTAAGCTCAGAGCAAAACTAAATAAAATAAAAAACAATACAGAAGACCAATGAAACAAAAAGTTGGTTCTATGAAAAGATAAACAAAACTGATAGACCTCTTGCTAGATTAACCAGGAATAGAAGAGAAAGGACCCTAATAAACTCAATCAGAAATGAAAAAGGAGATATTACAAATGATACCACAGAGACGCAAAATATCATCTGTGAATACTATGGAAATCTCTATACACATAAACTTGAAAATGTAGAGGAAATGAACGAATTCCCAGAGTCACACAACCTCCCAAGACTCAATCAGCAAGAAATAGAATTCCTGAACAGACCAATAACGAGCAATGAGATTGAAACAGCAATAAAAAATCTTCCAACAACAACAACAAAAAGTCCTGGGCCAGATGGATTCACAGCCAAATTTTATCAGACCTACAAAGAAGAGTTGGTATCCATACTGCAGAAATTATTCCATGACATCAAGAATGAAGTAATCCTCCCCAACTCATTCTACAAAGCCAGTATCACCTTGACACTAAAGCTAGGAAAGGACACAACAAAAAAAGAAAACTACAGACCAATATCTTTTATGAATATAGATTCAAAAATACTCAATAAAATACTAGCAAACTGAATTCAACAGCACATCAAAAAATTATCCACCAAGACCAAGTGGGCTTCATCCCAGGGATGCAAAGATGGTTCAACATATATAAATTGATAAATGTGATCCTCCACATAAACAAAGATTCAAGCAAATTGGGAAGAAAAAAATCAAACAACCCTATCAAAAAGTGGGCAAAAGACTTGAACAGAGGCTTTTCAAAAGAAGATAGAAAATGGCCAATAAACATATGAAAAAACGCTCAGCATCACTAACCATCAGGGATGATTTTAACTATAGCTTTTAATTTAAATAATAAATAATAGCAATATTAATAGATGAGCATTTTTCAACTGATTAGGGTACCAGAAAGCCAAGTTGAATTATACTGACAGATTTTATCATAAAAGCATCAGAATGCAGGTTGAGAGAGATTGAGTCCCACTGACTGAGGGAAAATGAAAAGATACCGTGGATCTGAGACTGCTACTTAGAGACTAAGATAAAGAAGAGCTCAAAAGCAGATCCTCAATGACATTTTACAAGTTTATATAAGAATCTACACACAGTGGGTGCAAAATTTTTAGAATTTGTCCTGGAGCAAAACTATTAAATATGCCCCCAAAGAGTAGCAGCTTGCTGGAGAGCCAGAGAGTCCATTTTGGGATCCTTTTATTCTGTAGTTTATCTTACTGTTTTCTGCCTCTTACTGTGCCCCTCTTGGATACTGTGCCTGGAATTAAGTTCTTGGAATTAAGGGGCTTGCCATCTTGTGTTTTAGCAGAATGGATAGGTAAAAGACAAACTTCAGTGGGCTCAAAAGGAAATGGGATGCAAAGAAATGGGCTCATGGGCAATATACGTAACCGTAATATTTGTACCCCCATAATATGCTGAAATAAAAAAAAATGGGCACAGTTAATCTGAAACACCATCCCTCCTTCCTCCCCTTCTCCCTTTGGAGGTAACCTTAATTTTTTCTAAATGAGTTGAGAGAAGAGAACGATAAAAAGCTGAAGCTACTCCTTTTTTATGTTAAAATAAAAAAAGCAGCCAACACATAATGACACAAGGGAAATCACAACAACAAAATCCATGTTAGTAAAATCTTGGTAAAAATAAGAATGAGACAGGTTAGCAATTGTAGAGTCTTCCAGATATTAGGCACTGGTCATGGAATTGCTAACTTATATGATCTTAGCCAATGTCTTAATATCTCTGACCTTCAATTTCCTCATCATAAAAACATGAGCATTAGGTTAGAACAGTAGTTCTCAAATGTTTGTCCATTTAAGAATCATGGACCTGTTAATAAACCAAATTCCCTAGCCTCAGCCCAAGGATTTTGACCCCAAATCTGCATGAGCCGCAGAAGTCTACATTTTAAACAAACCCCTCATATGGTGTGATGCAGTCGTTCCTCTGGGGAACACTGCCTGAAAGATCATGCTCTGTGCAAGCCTCCATTACGAAAGGGAAATAGCAGGGAAACATCTTGCAAATTCTCTTCTTCCTGTTTCTATTTATGCATTCCCATTGTATAATAATACAGTCACAAATAGTTTACACGAGGAATTATTTCATAAATAGACGCATAATTTAATCTGTATGCAATTCCTTCTTCAGTGAAATGAAAATTGTACTTGTATCAGAAAATGAGGCTTATACACAACACTGCATTCAAACTAAGAAAAATAATTAACTTGCACTTACAGAGCAAAATGAAAAGCTTCCAGAAGATATCATGAGTTATATTTATGATGTGGAGAGTAGAGTTTGAGACATCAAATGTAAAATGTTTCCATGCTCCCACCAAAAATATGTTTTAGGAGTCATCGTTATTTAATATACACCTATCAGGCATTCACGCAGCAGCTCCTGTGTGTGTCCAGGGACTGGCATGGAAGTATTCTGCAGAGAAGTGGAAGGAGAGCAGGAAGTGAAGCACCCTGGCTCTCAGCTGCGGCCTTAGGCTGAACAGTGTAGACACACACACCTCTCCATCTGGACATGGAAAAATGGTACTTGAGTTTGCACTCTATTTTCTAGGCAATTCCTTTGCAACCTGGCATTTTCAGGCTAATAGTATTTTATTTTTAAAAATACTATAATTTTCCTTAGTATAGTATTTTATTTTTAAAAATACTATATTTTCCCTTAGTGGCAAAGATGTATGGCTTGATTGCATGACAATTCAGTGCTAACACTCCTCATTCTGTCAGATGATTTGAATCCAAAAGAAATTACAGCCCTCATTTCCTCAACCACGAATTTTTTGAAATTCAGCTACTTCATGATTCATTTCACAAAGCTCTCCTGCCATCATTCTCCCTCAGCATTTAATCTGTTTCAAATTTAAGTTTACAAGAAGTTCACGAGCTTTGATGGCTCCATATTTATTAAGTGAAGATCAAAGATCCTCTTTGCTTTTTTTAAGTCTTTTACATCCAAAAGGGATAACAAAACACTTCAGATGACAGTCTTTCTTTCCACCAAAGAATTCAGCACGAGAATGCCTTCCTTTTCAAGCATTTACTTCTAAGTCTAAACATTCTCCAAATTGTAAGCATGCTTCCATCACACATGAAATTTCATTCAGTATTAAATTTCAAGAACTCCAGGAATTTAGCACACCATTCTTTATTGCCACCAGATACTGGCTTTGTCCCTTTTCTTTCCACAAAGCCCTTTTTCTAGTAAGTCTGGCTTCAGTGCTTATAAAAAGGTATAAAGCAAAAGTTGTTATATTTTTAAATAGATCTTGTAGAGAAGATGGCTTTTGTTGAGTTGTTTCTGCCGAATAAAAGATCATCAATGAATTTAAAAGATGGATCACATATGGGGAGAATATTAGAAATATGTAACAGACAAAAGATAAATGTCCAGAATACATAAAGACCTCTTAAGAATCAGTAAGAAAAGGACAAAAGATCCAACATAAAAGGGGGCAAAATATTTGAACAATCACAGAACAGAAAGCCCAAATGATCAATAAATGTGAAGGGATACTCCAACTTACCAGTAATCAGGAAAATACAAAGTAAAGCAGCAAAATACTATTTCACACAGATCACACTGGCAAAGATTATAACATTTAACAATACTGCATGTAGGCCAGGATGTCAAGAAGCAGGAATTTGGGTAAACTGCCAAGAGCACTGTGAGTTGGCACTAAACATCTCAGAGAATAATTGGCAAGAAATTTGAAAATGCACATACCCTATAACCTATCAGTTGTATTTCTAAGAATAAATCCTAGAGAAACTGCATTTATCCACAAGGAGATACAGATAGTGTTAGTTGTGATACTAATAATAACTGCTTGTAATAAACATTGAGAATGCCTCAACTATCCATCAGGTTGGTAAGGGAGAAACAAGTTGGGATAGAGTTAAATGATGGAATCTATGCAGCAGTTAAGTTATGCTAAGAAGACCTACATGTATCAACATGGACATAGAAAATGACTGAAAAGGAAAGTTGCACAACATTATGTACTATGTATAATACTATTTATGTAGATTTAAAGAATGAGAACAAATGGTTTGAGGAGGAGAGAGAAGTTTATTACTTTGCCAGGCCATTCCCTCTGTTACATATTCCTCATTCTAAATTTTATGCTTCCATATCTATGCGAGGAAGGGTGACTACTCTGTTACAATAGGAAACTTCAACTTTGTTAAGTGCTGTTTTTGTTTTTCACGAGAGGATGAATCAAAACAAAATCCTAATATATATTACTCTTGAGTGGAAAGTACACTGGTTTGTGTCACATTATTCTTTGTACTTTGTATATTTTTATTTTTAAAACTTAAAATATTAACGCATAATAGCAGGGGATAATTAGGGTGAAAAAAACCAACTAAAGATACTAATGACAATTCTTTTAAACTGTGAGAGTGCTGCTGTGGGCTAGCCCGCTCTGCAGTTAGTTTCACAACATGCAGTGGTGATATTGACAAAGCATTCTGAGAATTACTCATTGCAAGAATCCAACAAGAGCTGTGTATATTTGCTTCATAGAAAATTGAAAGGAGTTGAGAAAAGATACAAGTTATAGAGATGAAGACATAAAATTGTTAATTCTCCTACAGTTTGCATTTGGTAACAGGAATGACTCCTACAATCTTAAGTAACTTACTGATGGATTCTAAATTTCTGCAAATTCAAAGACAACCACCTCCCCCAAAGCTACACAACATGTCAAATTATCTTGCCTTAAGAACTTGTAACATAAGACAATTACATTAAACTTGACTGAAATACACACAAATAAAATAGTACATTCTTTTAAGGCAGAGTCATGAATTCCTACAGGCAGGTAATTTTTATGAGTAAAGTGATGGTAGGTAAAAATGAATGAACACTTAAATAAAATCATGCAACCATTTTAGTTTACTTTGATTTTACAATCCTAGCAGATATGGGAACAGAAGAATATTTTCCTAAGAACAGTGGTGCAAGTGTACAGCAAACGGTGGCTGACACTAGATTTCAGCATTGGAGCTAGGGACAGGGGTGTGGGGTTTATGGTGAATGGGGAGTACAGGTCCTATAGCAGTTCTGCGTTAAAGGGGGTACAGGTACTCGTCAGGCTCAGCCAACCACTGCCACACAGGAATTATGGACACAGTGTTGTCACATTATCCAATTTTTCAATATGAGCTAAAAATCCAGATTTTATGTTAAAGTTATTAATTTTTAAATGTTAGTTGAAAAAGGCTAGAGACGACTCAAAATGTGAACTGTTGTTCACTCAAAGAAATTAATACACAGCTGTATAAAAGATGAGGAAGTTCTTAAGATACACATGTAGCATGATTTCCATGAAATACTAAGTAAAAAAAAAGCAAGGTGCAAACCAGTGTGTACGGTATAGATAGTGTCTATAGTCATGGAAAGGGGGAGAAATGTTTTTTGCTAATATTTTCAAAAAGGAAAAAATGGAAGAATAAACCCAAACTCATAAATGTGGTCACCCATGAGGGTGGGGTGGGTGGAAGAAGGGACAGGGAAGGGGGAGAGAACAGCAGGATGCATGACTTCTGTGCATTCACCTTGATACACAGTTTTGACTTTGGAACTATGAAAATGTTTTATATAAGAAAAAAGAAGTAAAATTAAATCATAAAGGAAAAAAAGAAAATCCCTGAAAGAAATGAACCTTAATATTGAGCAGCGAGTGATGGGCTCTGGAGTCTTCAGCATGTCTGCCTACTTGAGGTCTAGGCACCCTATGGCAAAGCTCTTAGATGGTCAGCTACACCCAGCGCTTAGACTGTTCTGCAGTCAGCTCTCTCCAACTGAGGAGTCTGGTAAGAAAATATCCTACACAGTGAGCGAGAAAACCCAGGCCAGCTACCGTTATTAATATTATCAGCTTAGTCCTTTTTATCTATCACCTCAAACATTTGTTTTTATTTATTTATTTTATTTGTTTATTTATTTATTTCAGACAGTTATGGGGGTACATTTTGGTTACATGTTATGACTTTGCCACACCCAAGCCATGATTTGAGGCATGCCTTTTCCCCCCTACCATGCTCACCATGTCCATTGGTTGTGAGTCAAACATTTATTATTTCATTGTGCTGTGAACATTCAAACTCTGCTCTTCTAGGTATTTGAAAATACACAATAAACTGTTGTTAATTATCATCGCCCAATAGTGCTATAGAACACATGAACTTACTCCTCTTCTCTGGCTTTACTTTAGTATCCATTAACCAATCTTTGGCTTGAGAAAAGTACATCCCAAATGATTGTCACCTTTAGAACAATACTCTGATGCTTGTAGCTAAAAGCAATTTGACACAAATATTATTAATATACCAAAAAGCCTATTGAGAAATAAATGGAAAAGTATAAGTCCCTATCTTTTTTTTCCAGCTTAGTCCTTAATCATAAATATAGTAGATCAAACATTTAAGAAAAACCAGTAACATGAAAGAGAACCAAGATGAACAATATGACATTATCCAGGAGAAAACAGAAATAATTCAGTAACAAAAGAGACCTCTAGAATAGTTCTAATTAGTAATCTCATAGATAGAGAAACACCAAACAAGTAAAAGTTGCTATGAAGGAAAGCAATCACAAACAGTTGGATATTAAACATGATTATCAAAACAATCCACCCAATAGGCAAAGATATGGGTGTGTATATTTATAAATAAATTTTTATATATTATAAAGTATATTAATATGTACATTTTAATATATAATTTTATATATAAAATACACATATACAGAAAATTTAAATAGGAAACAAAGTGGCTAATGAACATATGAAAAATTGTTTAATCTTATAAGGAAATATAAATTAAAGCTAGATATTTTTCACCCTTCAGAATGGCAAAAATAACATTGCTGTTACAGTAAGTAATCCAATGCGATATAAACAAATCAAATCACTCTGAAACAGAATGTCTTTCTTTTTTCTTAATTTTTTTTTTTTTTGA
>VBSM01000813.1:9507223-9525218 GCA_008086735.1 Cheirogaleus medius | reverse complement strand
TGCCGTGGCGTCAGCCTAGCTCACAGCAACCTCAAACTCCTGGGCTTAAGTAATGCTTCTACTTCAGCCCCCCGAGTAGCTGGGACTATAGGCATGTGCCAGCATGCCCAGCTAATTTTTTCTATATATTTTTAGTTGTCCAGATAAAAATAGTAGAGATGGGTTCTTGCTCTTGCTCAGGCTGGTCTTGAACTCCTGAGCTCAAACGATCCTTCCACCTCAGTCTCCCAGAGTGCTAGGATTACAGGCGTGAGCCACCGCACCTGGCCCCTAAGACATATTTTTAAGAAAACAAGTGGGAAGAGGATATACTTCCATTTACACAGAAAGAAAAGACCAAACACAGCAAAACTAGTTTTTTGTAAGTATACATATGTGAATATGAAAATCCACAGGAAATCTCTGGAAGGACACATGTAAAAATTTTGGCAGTTAATTCGAAAAACAGTGTAGAGTGTGAGGAGTGGAGGCAGCACTTTTACTTTATAGTATTTTCTTGTTTAAATTTTTAACAAAAATGGCTTTAATAATTTAAACATTTAAAAATCAGTAAACAAGTTTTGAGTGACAATCTAAGAAGTCCTCTCATAGAAAAGCTTTAGTGGTTAGACTTCATGATACCCATTTTAGCTTTTCAGAGGCCCTTTCTGACTTACTTATGAATCTCTAGTTGATGCTATAATTTTGTTGATCTCAGAGCGAGTCTTTAGAAAATTAAGAGAATAGAGCAAGGTCTCAACTTCTGAGTGTTTTCACTTGTGGTGGTTTAACAAACAGGAAAGGATGTTAAACATACAGGCATTTAAAATACTGGCTCCCACTTAGCCTCTCAGTTTCATCACCTATAAAATAGGGATTATATATACTATCTACTATCCAATGCCACTGTGATTAAACAAGACATTGAAAGTCATTGGCACTTATTATGAACTCAAAGTGGCCACTATTAGTTTACATTCATCCTAAATCTCTTATCAGAAATAAAGTACTGTTTTGGTCAATATAGAGGATGTGACTGAAAATATGCTATGTGGAACAATCATGACTTGTATTGGTTTACTCTTATTCTTCCCCCAAAAGTATTTAAGGAAGGTATGCTACCTTCCTTACACTTATGAGAGTGTATTTAAATACACTTATGAGAGTGTATTTATCTGGACTACAAAATCAAAACACAACTTACTGTGCTGTAGAGGAATAAGATCTCTAGAAAAGCTTAACTATAGTTAGAAAAAACATTTGTTCTAATTTCAATTGTAATATCTTCTCAACTTCAACATTTCTATTAAAGTATCTATATTCCTGAAACACCTTCTAAACCAGCAACCCACACAAAGGTCTATGATTCTATAACCTTACAATTTGATAGAAGGAAAGATAGATGTATAAATGAATCTTGCCCACACCACTGACTCATTGAATTGTTTGGACAGGTCATTTAACTTCTCTGGGGCTTGAGTTTTCTTCTGTGAAAAGTTAGAATTCTGGGTTAAATTATCTCTAATAATCCTTTCTACCTCAAAAGTGTTCTATGGCAAAGTGTTCTCTAGCCCTCTCTTAATCAGAGGTGTTTCTTTTCCTTGCAAATTGATCAAAGCATCAGGATATATTTCTTGTTCACCTTGAGAATGTGACCTCCAGCAAAGGGCTTTCTTAAAAAAAATAAAACAAACAAACAAAAAACACTGCAACTAAAAGCAGACTGTGGAATTCATCATGATGGGATCTGACCTGAAATCAGGATATAAATTCTTTTTAAACAATGAGCAATGTCAGTGGAAAGCTACTCAATAAGAAAATTCAGAATGAATTTTATTATATGAAATATACCTTAATATTAGTGCTAGTTTATTGAGGGGTCTGTACTATCAGCCCTTCTTTGCCTAAGTTACTTTTGCCTCAACATATTGGGAATTATTTTGTCCCATACCTTCTGTAATATTTCCAGACTTTCTGTATAATAAAATATCTACTGACACGTATTGAGTACCCTTGGGGTTGAAACTCCCATGAAATGCATTTAAGGATGCAACTCCCTTTTCTCTTTTCCAGTTCAACTCTATAAAATCATGGGACATTTGAACTCTCATTTTTCTGCTTAAAGCCACAGTAAAAATTAGAATGTATCCTAATCTAAGATAAAGTATATTCTGTTGAGTGCCTACTTTTCTATTACCATCTTTTTAAAACTGCCTGAAGATGTCTAGGCTTCCTCATGAGGGTTAAGAGGATTGGTCCACATGATCATCAAAATACTGTGCAAATACCAGACACCACAAGACGGGTGTCAAGTCCCTCCAACTTTAAGTACTTGGCCACTATATGCTGCTATGATAATTCAATCTGAGAATTCCAGAAAACTTTCTAATATTTGAGATAAATTAATAACTTCAGATACATAAATTACTTCTTTTGAAACATAATGTTTTAGCAAAAAAATCCCCAACTTTGGTTGCAATTAAAAAGCAAATATAAGCTTGATGTAGTGGAATCACCTGTAGTTCTAGCTACTTGGGAGGTTGAGGTAGGACTGCTTGAGCCCAGGAGTTTGAATCCATAATGTGCAAAATAAAATAAAATAAAAGCAAATATAAGACCTTTGTTTCAGGATCTTAATTACTTTCTTTTTTTTTTAATTTTTTTAAATTTTTATTTCAGCATATTATGGGGGTACAAATATTACGGTTATGTATACTGCCCATGCCCCCCTCCCCCCTCGAGGTCTTTTTTTTTTTTTTTTGAGACAGTGCTCTGTCACCGAGGCTGGAGGACAGTGGCCCAAGCAGAGTTCACTGCAGCCTGGAACTCCTGGGCTCAAGCGATCCTTCCACTGTGGCCTCCCAAAGTGCTGGGATTGCAGGCATGAACCACCATGCCTAGCCCTTATTACATATTTTATAAGGCACGTAATGTGTACAGAGTTGCACAGGGTGAGACTCTCTGAGCATGTTCTTTTCTTGTAGGAAGACTGAGAATTCACTTTGCAAAACATCACAAAAAGAATTTAGAGGCTTGAGGCTCTGTCTTTTTCATCATTGCTTCCTCCATAGTGCTTTGCACACAAATGCTTAATTAACATTCACTAAACTTAATTGGAGAGGTTATATGGAAAACACAAAAAACTCTTGATATACTGTATAATAGTTACACAGTTTTAAAGTCAGGAATATTTTATTCAAATGAGGTAGATAAAAATACAACTCAAAGGCAAACCATTTTCAGGTGTCCACATATGAGATTTACAACATATCTTTGAATTTATGCTATTGATGTTAAATGTTTTTCATAACTCATGTCTATTCAAGTGGTTTTCAATAGTTAGCAAACTTAATAAAAGATTTTTATTTAGTCAAAGTAACCACTAAAAAGATATAAAGCAAAATAATTCATTTTATTTTTTAAATGCCTACATATTTACAATCATAAAAACTTTCATGCATTATATAACTTATGAGATACTATACTTTCATATATTAAAAATTAAAAATCTTAGGAAAATCTAATTCAACCACTTATGAAGAAATTAATGGCTGATCAGAAAATGTCAAATTACTATTATTAACCTAAGATTTTACCATAATCATGAATAGCATTTAATCATATTAAATCATGAATACCATCATTTAACTTTTAAAACTACACTTAGAGTTTTTAGGTTAAAAGCTCATACTAGGGCAACAAGACTTTACTCCAAATTATAGTCACATATGGAAGAGAGTTTTTAACTCAAGATTTTGTTATGGTTCACAGTATAAAGATATATTTTCACAAGGGTTACATGATGGATAGCTAGCAAAAGAATACAGCACAGGGTAGTAAACTGCCAACTAAACATGCACTGAACCAACAGACTACTTTAGACCATGGTAAGTCCTTGATTATTGCCAGCTTTTCTATAATGTTCAGGTTCTCAAAGGTCACTGAATTTTATAATTATCTCCAAACAATTTTCTTCATGGTCATTTAAGCTTTGTCTAAACAGCTGGGTATGTTGCCAAGCAACATCACCATCTCCTCTGCTTAATTCTGCTTCCAAAATAACTTCAGTGGCACCAGAAAAATCTTGATAGGAGCGAAGATTTTTATCTGTTGGAGAGGAAAAAAAAATTTAATACTTTGCTTTTATAATTTAAAGAGCATAAAGAGATAGTTCGGAATGCCTTTTATATAGATTGACTTGTAGGTTATAATCAACCCTTAAAAAATAAATACAAATTATTCTTTATGGAGGAATGCATTCTTTGGAACAAAGAAATGATTGTTCTCCTTGCATTTGCATTTCACAACAACAAAAAAATCAGTCTTTCTATTACAACAATGAGGTTACACAGGTTTTTACTGCAATAGTATCAATAACTCTTGGGTATCAAAAAGAGCTACATCTAAATAAGTACAATTAGTCTTCAGAGTGGTAAATATATATAATTAATTCTCCAGTCAGATGCTTACCGCCTGTCAGATCTACTCGTGCTGTATCAGATTGCAATTTCCACTGTACTACTCCGGTATGAAAGGTTTGACTACTTGTTCTAATGGAAATGCTATCTACTTTAAGGCCAACTGATCCACATTCAAACTTCCAGGAAATATAAGCAAAAGATGATCCTTCCTTTCGGGCTAAATATACCTATAAAGTGGGGAAAAGGGGGAGAGAAACTGTTAGAAATAATAGTATAGAAAACAGAGTGAAAAGTCTTATCATCACAGGGGACTATGTACAAACTAATTTTTCCCCACTGAAAAGATTATTACTGCTAACATTTTTTTCATTTATTCTTTAGCAATTTTCCTATGGAATCTTTTGCTCTAGAAGAAAGGTATTATTTGAATGCAGGTACCTTCAATAAGTGCATCTCTAAAGAATTGCATGCTAACCAAATTCTGGTAAATCATATTCATTTAAATTAAGAATTTTAGCTATTTAAAATGAACTTTAGGATTAAACCTGCTGAAAATGAAGAATCCTGTTAAATGCAACTACTCTTTATCTTCTTTTCTAAGTCTGGATTTCCATATAAGTTTTCTTAGAGTGAGGCAGGCAGTAACCTCTAAATCAAGAAAATACCTCAGCCATTGCTAACTCACGGTTTAAAAGGTATAGCCACAGCCACCTCTCTAAATAGTATGCTCCCTGTTCCTTCATCATCAATGCCCCTTACCACTTTAAATGTACACTATGTAAGGCATCCAGGTCTACTGGCTGCTTCCCTCTCATATTTTCATCTAAAATTTTCAAGATGTTAACATGAAAACTGACATCCACAGCCTTGGTCTTTCATAGGTAACTCCAATCAACCATATTCAAATCCCTAAGAATCTGACTCTTCATTTATCCCTTATGCCTAAACTCCCATAGAAATCTATTTATTTAAATAAGTCTTGGGAAAAAACTCTTTCCTCATTTATACTGCACTTACCACTATTAGTTATGACTTTAAACTCATCTGAATGCAACTGCCTACCATTGCTCAATTGTAATTGATCTGATCAGATCAATGTTTTTTAAAATCTCACTTTCTTCATATCATCTGCCTGGTCTAGAACATATAACAAGTACCTGGCTCTTGCATTAAGTGTATCCTATTAGCTCTCAAAATCCTCCATAATTTCATCCCACTGTAAACTGCCAGTACTCCTTTACCTATATGTAACTATTTTATTTCACATGTACTAGTCTGATCTAACTTAACCAAATCATAAGCTCTCTGGGGGCACAGATTATGGATTCACAAAAGGATTTAGTAAGTATTAAAATTTATATATAAACATACATATATTCAAGTTAGACTTGATTCTTTTAGAAACATCTAACCCACACTCTTTATCTCAGGGGCAAATAGTTGAAAGTACCATGTAAAACACATTTGCCATGGAAATATCCTACTGCATGTACTAGTCTCTATTCTAGTTTTTCCTCATCAAGTAAAAAATCACTGCAAGTATTCCAGTCACTGTCTATTTGGCAACCTATATCTATTTTTTCTTCCAGCTTAAATATGCCTATAAATTTACTTTGAAAGTTTTTAGAAACAGTGAGTTAGAGGTTATGTAACAATTGAACAATCACTCTCCAAGGAAAATGATCTTAAACTCCTCAGACTAGACATGTATAGCCAACCACTGTTTGTTGCTGACAAATATAGATACGTGGAACTGGCAACTGCTCCACTCAAGTTCAGAGCAACCTCACTATAACATCCTCTGGTGCTCAAACGTTCCTCCTGCATGCTCTTATACCAGTTTATAAGGAAAACCTGGGGCTCAGAATAGTACCAGTGTTCCCTGGGAGTTGTTAGTTTCACCCACTCTAAACTACTGGGCATCTAAGGATTATCCATAGCTTAATTACTCCTTCAAAGGGGTGGCTAGTAAAAAGGGTTATCTGGGAAAGATGAGCCAAACAGTGGGGTAACTGGAAGAAAGAAGGTTGGAAGGAAGTAAAAGACTTGGGGAAAGCAATCCTGAGACAGAAATATTATAGATATACTCAAATGTGTGTTTTAATTTATATACTTCTATATCTTGTGTATTTTCAGAGCTCAGTAAGTTCAAATTCCACCCAAAAATGGAGGTATAAAATGTGATAGGTTGAAGTCAGATCAGCTCCAAATTTCTAGCTTATTCCAAGAATTGCCTTAATTACACTGTCTGGTTCTGGGTCAGAACTGTGGTTTTAACTGTAACAGGATGTTTATAACAGCTGTTGAACACACCTGAGAGAATTGCTTGTTTAAAGACTTAAATTGTTCAGTTCTAAATGTATCAACTTTTAAGATTTTACAAAGTAAAAGGATAAGATGGGATTGAATTCTTAAATGCTTAAACATTCAAACATACTGTGAGCAAATAAAAGGTCTCTTATATTAAAGAAACAGTATATGGAAATAAAACAGACCCTATTTATATTGAAAATTCATATCATCTTTTTCATACCATATATCCTATCAAAGAATCATTTTTAGAGGTGTTTAGAAGTCACCATGAATATGTGTACTCAGTTTGGTAATTTGAAATGCACCAAGATAATAGAATTTATATAAAAATTTCTGTGTTCCTACCTATGCACAATACCAGCAGAACCAGAAACTATCATTTATTTGGAGGTTGGGGGAATACTTTCTAAGCTCCCAAAGATTCACTTGTTTGGTCTAGATAAAAATAAACATTTTATAACTGTTGGTTGTTCCTAACTTCCTAAGTTATCTTAAAGACAAATTTTTGTCTATTGGCTTTTTAAATTCATGAGTTTAAGTTACTATATGCAGTTTTACATGCTCAGTTTTACAATTTGTGGTCTATTAAGAGGTGAATTGCTATCCTATTTTAGTAGGAGTGCTAGTATTATAAAATCAGAAATCAAAGAGTTTTTTCCTGTAAAATGAATTCTATATGAATTCTCACCCCTCTCTCACCAGTGACCCACCCTTGCTCCTTTTGGCATGTGTACACACATACAAGCATATACAACCTGTGAGAACAAAGACCAGTGTGTCTATGGCTTAAGGTCTAAGCTGTACTATTCACAACGTATACAAATAGAATTTGTCATTTGGGTTGTAGATATAACCACTATTTTCAGGACGGAGAACAATTTGCGTGTCAGATTCTTTATGCATTTCATATTCTACAGAAGATCTTTGCATAAAGATTTTTTGATTACTACATGTCAGGCTGCTATGGTTTCCTGGAGGTTTGGTTTGTACTGCACTGTTTGAAGCAGTTCTTTAGTACACTCTTAAAAATTATTCTTGTACTTAGGATGCTGAGATTCACTCAAATTAAGTCCATCATGCAGCATGCACTCTGAAGTCAGTCATTCCTACAGATATCCAGCAGAGCAGTTGTATTTTAAGGGATTTTAATTCAATGCTAGTAAACCAGTATTATTCATAAATCCTGTTTTTGGTTATTACATTTTATCACTGAAACCAAACATGAATCCACTGTCAGTTCCTCCTGTGTTTAAATCTTTCTGTGCTATACTTCCAATTTATTCCATTTGTAGCCTTTGAGATTACCTCTCTGGAACATCAGTGTGATCATGTCCTTCCCCTGCCTGAACCCTTTCATGGTTTCCTATTACCTAATTGCAAGGTAATCAAAGTCCCTAGGACCTGACAACTGTTTACCTTTCTAGTCTCATTTCCCATTATTCTTCTCCATATTCCCTACAACTTACTCTTCGCTGAATATATCAGGTAACTCTCACCTCAGTGCTTTTGCAGATGCTATTTTCAAGCCCCAAAACAACCTCCCCTTCTACATCCTGTCCTTGTACTGAGAAACTCTCCCTCATGCTCCTCCTCCAAAAGTCCACTCAGATATTACTTCTTCTGCAAGGCCTTCTCTGACTCAGTGTCAAATTATGGGGTGTGTGTGTGCATGTGTGTGCGTATACATACATATACACACTGGTTTTTGTCCATGTTTCCTAGCTCATAACTCCCAGGGACCTTGCTATTTCTCCCCAAGGCAGACCAGAGAAACTAAAAATATACTCTAATCTTCACCCACTTTTCTGTCTTGGAGCTGGCCAGAAAGAAATTCTCTGACCTACCTTGTTTGATTGTGGGTCATAAGACCCCCATTTCAGAAGAGTTCCTGCCCCATACTCTGGAGGAAGGCATGCTGCACAGAGAAGCCAAAAAGAATCTGAACAGATAGGCCTTGCTAGGTTTCCCCACTCAGTCTATTAGTATTAGATCATACCTTTTTTGTCCAACCATATTTCTACACAGTTGTCAATCATGCCTATCAATGAAGTCTCCATGAAAGGCCCAAAAGGAGAGGGTTTGGAGAGCTCCAAGACTGCTAAACACATGGAGGTCCCTGGAAGGTGACACACCAAGGGAGGGCACGGAAGCTCTGCACCCTTTTCTGAACCTCACTCTATGCATCTCTTCACCTGTATCCTTTGTAAGATCCTTTATAATAAACCAGTCAACATGTTTCCCCGAGTTCTGTGAGCAGATGAAATTAATTGAACCCAAGGAGGGGGATGAGGGAACCCTTATTTATAGCTAGTTGGTCAGAAGCACAGGTAAAAGAAGTTGGAGCTTGTGATTTGCATCTGAAGGGGGTGGGCAGTCTTGGGGACTAAGCCCTTATTAACTTTTGGGATCTGATGCTATCTCCAGATAGCTAGTGTCAGAAATGAATTGAATTAGAGGACAACTGGCTGGTGTCTGCTGCAGAATTGCTTGTTTGCCTGTTGGTGGGGAAAAACCCACATAGCTGATCACATAGGCCTTCTGTGCTGATTGTTGTTGAGTGAGAGAATAGAAAAAAACACTTTTGAGTTTTTTTTCACTCAGACTCAGGAAGTTAGTGGCTTTTCTGTCTTTCCTCCTGCAGTATCATATACAGATGCATATTCTTCTAGCACTTACCCCATTAATGTAAACAGTTGGTCCCTGTGTCTTTCTTTTACATTAGTCGATGAGCACCCTGAGGCTTGGTTCTTAATTCACCATTACATCCTGAGTGCCAAATACAAAGTCTGACGATGTGCATATCTGCTGAGTACTAAATGAATCCTTGGCATAATGCCATGCACCAAAAAGTGCTAAAATGACTCACTCTAGTGACAAAGAGGATGATAAAAGTGATTAAAAAAAATGAAAAGTATCTAAGAGTATCCAAAGGACCCTATGAACAAAGAAGAGTATCTATACTGTTCTACATGGCCCTAGGGTAGTGGCAGAATTTATGTCACATATATTCAATTATTCTTACATTCAACAATCTTTACTAAACACTTAAGTATTAGGCACTATGCCAGATAAATGAATACTGTGAGTACAAATATGAGTAGACCTTATAAGGTCTCTGCCTGAGAAATGATTACAATCTAGTGGGAGAGACATAAATAACCTATTTTCATACATATTTGTTGAATAAATGCCATGAAAGGGAGGTGCAATATATAAAGAAGGAAATGGATTCAGTCAGCTGGAACCACAAAGAGTGGGGTGTAAGCCAAGTACTGAGGATAAGAATAAGTTAATCAAACAAAAAGGAAAGTAAAGGAGGTTCTGTGGAGAAGGTAGAGGGGCACACAGGTGCAATGCAGAGGGCAGGCGATGGCATAGTGCAAGGCAAAGCCAGGGGCAGCGGGACACGGGACAGACTCTGAAGACACTTGGAGCTTTTTCTTACTCTAAGAGCACTAAGTAATAATTGAAGTTTTGAAAATGTTTCTTTAGCTATAGCATGGAGCACATCTTTGAAAGGACTAGGGAAGATGCAGGGAAACTAGTTAGGAAGTTATTAATATTGCTTTTATCAAAGTGTTATCACTCGCTCCCAAAAAGTGTACTAGTCTTCTTGATTTTGCTTTTTAAATTCTTTTCAATTCAGACATTACTAAACAATGTATTTGCTAAGCAGTAAAATTTAGTGGTCCTTTGTGTTCCTGGGAGTATACCTCTTTGAGAAGATAAGAATCTGTACTAAAAATCTGGAGCAGGATGCAAGTGATTTGTGATGATACTGGGTTGAAGATAACTGAGGAAAGGTGTGACTGGAAATGGGCTTACTATTCAACAGAGCAAGAAAATCCCTAATTGGGGGCATATTAGTACAGAACCAGGAATACTGATTTAGATGGAATATGCGAGTTTTAATGGCCATTGTTACTTCTGAGTTATCACTCTCTACAAGTATAGTTCACATTCTAGTACTCTTCTTCATTTGAGACTAAATATTATATCTAGAAATGGATTTACTCAACTTTTAAAAAATGGTACCGTTCATAAAAGTACATCAAGGCATAGCTATTCTTGAACAGGGGTCTGTTTTCTATTTAATGACCTTTGCATCTCATTTATATTATTTAAATCTTTCTCATACAATACACCCTCTCTGGCCGCAATGTTCTATTTTGAGATCTCAAAACATGCTGTGTATTCCATGCCTTTTTCCTGCTGTTTCCTTGCCTGACGAACACCTACTCATCCTTCAGCGTCCAGCTCAAATGTTGCCTGCTCTGTGGAGCTTTGCCCAACTCCCACAGCCAGAGCTAATTACTCCCACCTCAGTGTTTCCATAGCAATGTGTTGATATCCTTATTATAGCACTCTGCATCGTGGTTAAGATGGCTGTTTATGCTTCAGTTTCCCTTGTTAGATTGTGAGGGCAGGAACAGTCTTTTTATCCATGTAGCTGAGAACAATGCCTGGCACAACAGGCACTCAGCAAATGTTTGCTGATGAACAAATGAGTGTATAAGACAAAGAAGAAATATGCCACAGAGTAGTCCTGTTTCTAAACACATCACATCTTCTGTGACACGTCATTATTTTCTCCATCATTACTTTCTCTATTAACACTGCTGGTTAGGAAAAAATGCATGATTTTTCTCCAGTTCAGAAAGCACTGGTCCTTGGATAAATAACACATCCAATCCTGCTTTTTGTTCAGAGGGATTTTTAGGTTAAGTATGGTATTCTAGAAGATGTTCACCCTCTATATATTATCATTTACAGATATACACATTTTGAAATTTTAAATTTTATCTGGTTTTACTTTTTATGCACTTCTTTAGCTGAAGAAGAAAATTCTAAAATTTATAATTTTAATAATCTTATAAGTTATTCTTGGTTTAATACAAAAGACCCCAACTTTTATTATTAGATAATATAATTTAAACTGAATATTTATATGTTTAAGGACCAAGTTTAAGTTCTAGAATAAAAACTTATAATTGGGGGTGGGGAAGCAGAGATCTTATCTCTGTACATCTTTTGTACTGATTAATGCCTAGTACAACGATAGCATACAATAGATGCTCATAAACACTAGCAGCTGTTAATCTGTGACTCACTTTTTAAATCTATCCAATATGTCTTACAAGTGAACAACTTCCCTTCCCACTCAAATATCTTGGCAAGTCAACTTTAAAAGCTCCTTGTAAGTTAATTAACTCCTGTGAAAAATCTATCAATATTATGGTCTGATCTATTGAGGTCATATGAATAGCTCTGAGTTTATTTTTGGTGTATTTCTAAAAACTAGGGCAGTTTAAAGGCAAAGCTGCTTACTTGTTACTGATAACATGGTAACAATGTGCAAGTTGGTGTAAGTGAACTACTATGATCCTAGCCTCCATTTACTTATTTATTTTTTCAGGACACGGAGAAGAAATAACCAATATCACTGCTCAATCATCCACATTCTTATGAAAGCAAAGCTTGTTAAATGGATAGCTTCTTGGGATTTTGGACCATATCTATTATACTCCCTAATGGCCTGCATTTAGCAGTCAACCAATGCATATCTGTGAAGAAATTAAATAGTAATATACTTTTTACAGTCACACAAAAAACAGTCACATGGATTGGTCATATACTTGATTATTTTTCCCCATGAGAGAATTAAATTCAGCCTCTTTGATGAAAACATACTTCCTTGATATAAATGCAAGAATTTCTAGTGGACCTTTGATTACATGCTGGGAATAGAATTTTCTTTTCCAGGTTAAAGAGCTACTAAAAATAATTTTGATGTATCAGTTTTCACATTTTGCACAACTGAAAAATAAAGCCAATCTATATAGTAACAACAAAGGTTTAAAACAGTTTCATGCATTAAGTTACCATGTTCCAGTCTGTTTCAACTTTTCTGAATATGGATTCCATTTTCCACACACCATTCTCCCATCCAGAAATGGTTTGATTGTTATTTGAAACTCGAACATAATGATCTTTCACAATATTGTAACAAAGGTGGAACTGTTTAGAAATCTTCTCATTTTCAGAGGGGATAAACAGAGTTTCTCTTCTCTTAAAAAGAAAGCAGAATTAGTTTTTCAACTTTATGGAAGATGTTTAGAAAAAAAGGAACGAGAAATTACTATTATAGTGGTAAGAGACTCCTTCAACTTGAAAAGAAAAAATTGGTATCATCAAAAAATTTGGAAAATATTTCACAGGTTATAATATAATCAGCATGATGTTGCTGTAGCACCAAACATTACTAGAGAAAAAACAAGTACTGAGTTCTGACTTATATATTTGTGATTTTTGTGTTCAATGAATTCATTCATTTTTCTTCTTTTCTACCAACAGTTGCATCTCTCACTTGGACTACTGCAACTATCTCGTAAAGTTCACTCCTAGCTTTCAACTCTTACCTCTCCTATCCATGCTTCACCTGCAATGAAAGTGATTTTTTAAAAAAATGTAAACTGGGACATGAAACTTTCCTGCTTAACTCACTTCACTGACTTCTCACTGTACTTAAACTCCAACTCTTTACCAAGGCTAATAGGGCCCTAAATGATCCCTCCCCTGCCTACTTCTCCAACAAGATCTCACGTTACTCTTCCCTTTCATCTATACACTCCCATCATATTACTTTTCCTTTAGTGTCTTAAAAAGATCCAGCTGGTTTCTGCCTCAGAGCCTTGACATATGCTGCTCCCTCTGTCTAGAATGCTATTCTTTTTACTTTCCATATATTTGATTCTTTCTCATTGTCAGGCCTCAACCTAAAGTCATTTCATAAGAGTGTCCCTTCCTGATACACTAAGCTAGGAGATCAACAGAGGTATAGCTTAAAACAGTCTGCATGTGTAAAATTACTACAAAAGCTCATGTTTTACCTTAAAATTCCAAGCAATTTTTGCATTCTAGTACAAAATAACATCCATGTTTCAAAAAATATTTTAACTCTAAAATTAAGATAAAATTTTTCTTTCTGGAAATGATATCACTAATGTTTCCTTTTTTTCCAACTGATTGCAAGATTTAGTTCCAAAATTTTTTAGGATTAACATTTTTCTATTTACTTTTAAAACAAACACCCATTTCTAAAGGGGAAAATTATTTCTTTTCAAAACCAGGGTCCTAAAATGGTCCGCAGCAATTGAGAAATTAAAAATATTTCCAAAAAGGAAAACAATTTTGGTATATGACCCAATCTGTATTTTTAAAGTTAATCAATTTATATGCTGTGCAAGAGGTAACATACCCATCTATAAAAAGAAATGAAGACCTAAATAATATCCATGTTTTAAAATTGAACACAGCTGTGAATTAAATTAGCTCTTTTTAACTGGCTTCATTTAGATTTATACTTGTAACATGCACTGCATCAGCAGTGATTTGAATTATTTGTTGAATTTAGATCTTGTAATTCTGTGGCTGAACCAACACTTCTAACTGCCTGCTACAGATGATGGGATAAATTAAAAAGCAAATATAAGATTTACTAGGGATAATTCATTTCTTTTGGACAAATTCCTTTACTAGAGAAGTGAGTTGCAACAATGGAAAATTTAGAAAAAAGAGATATAAAACTTTGTTTGGAACTGTTTGATATTGATACTGCAATGGGTTATTTTCTTTCCAAGCATTTTTCATTGCATATCTTCCTAAACCTAGACATTTATATTAAATACTTTCCAGTGATTCAACTTTAAGACCCTAAGGGCAAAGGATAGACTATTTTACTTTCTTAACATATTGATTGCCACACTAGAAAAAAATTTTTTTTCCTTGGGGCCACGGTGTTTCATTATGGAAATAGAATAAAAACTTCGAAAACAAAACAATCCTTTCTAATTTAATGAAAAACTTGTTATTTTTGTTTTCTGTGTGTGAGTTACATGCAACTTAATAGTTCACATAGTTCCCAAGGTGAAGAGATGTGAGTTACATATGCTTCACAAGGCCTCAGGCTCAAAACTAGCATGAGTTAAATATAACTCACATGGCAGTTAATGTGTTAAAGTCCATTACAAAACTTAGCATGTTGATTTTTACCTAGCCCCTAATTATGAGACGTAACTACAGAAATTATATTTCCATTGTTATTTAATTTTGAGAAATTAATAAAATAGTCTCTTAAAATAAATTTGATAATATAATAGCAATCACACTAAAAAATTTCTAGCCAATATTAGATGTATGTAAGCATATGCCAAGAAATATAGACCTTCATCAGTTGAATTACTCGAAGTCTTCTTTTTTTTAAATAAGGGGCGGCTACCAGAGAAGGCGCCTCACCTGCTCAGAGGAGGTGCTGTGGCATGGGGCTGCTCCCTAAATTCTGTATTTTCCTCACTGTACTTTATAAAGTTTTCATAAATTGGGAAAGAAAAGTAAAACAGAGTTCTTCTAAATGCACTAAAATCTCATTTTAAAAAACCTGAACAAGCACTTCACAAAACAAGATATCCAAAAATTTAAAGAACAGGTACTCAACTTAGTCATCACCAAAATGCATATTAAAATTGAAATACTACTATATACACCACCAGGATTGCTAAAATGAAAAAGATAGACAGTTCCAAGTGTACACAAAGATGTGCAAAAATCTCATATACTGCTAGCCAGAGTAAAAACTGGCACAACCACTTTGGAAAATTATTTGGCTACCAAAGCTGAACATATCCATACTCCTAGGTATATACCCAACAGAATACATAAAGATACTCACTGAAAACATGAATATGTTTGTAGCAGCATAATTTGTAACAGCCAATACCCAGAAACAACCCAAATAGCCATCAAATTATAGTACATTCATACAATGGAATATTATACAGTAACGACAATAAACATTGCAACACGTATGAATCTCACTAATGTAATGTTGTACAAAAGAAGCTATACACAAAAGAGTACATATTATTTAATGTCATTTATATAAAGCACAATGACAGGCTTTATACAAAACTTATATATGATGTTGGAAGCCATGATAATGGTTACTTTTAGGGAAAGCAGTGAGTGACTGGAAAGGAACTTACGCTTTTTGTTTCTGGGGTTCTGCTGATTTATTTCTTATTCTGATTGGTGGATACATGAGTGCTATAATTGTAAAAATTTGTTAAGCTATACATGTATCATTTGTGCATTTTTCTGTATACTCTTTAGTAAACACTAAAAATTTATGTAAAGTAAAAACATAGAAAAATCCCATTTTAAAATGCTTTGCTAACTCTTATATGTGATTAACTATGTCAATCAATTATTAGTTCTCTTCAAAGGTTTGCGTTTGTAAATAATTACTCTACAAAATTAATTGAAATATCATAGCCAATGAAGTTTTCTGTAAGCAAACAGCACAGTATAGAAAGCAGGAAAGTAAAAAGATTATCATACTAGAATGAGTTAAATACCTCTAGACCCATTTCGCCTCGGGCTACTCTCCAAGCCACTGACCCAGATATTCTTCCACCAAGTTCTCCAGATTTAGGGGTTTTGGGAGATATAAATTCAACAAGCTCCACAATTATCCTTTGGAGAAGTTCTTTTCTTCTGTTTTCTGACAAAGATAGTTGCCTCTGTAATTCATGTTTTTAAAAGTTGTTACCATTAGGGGAATGTAGAGGTCCGTCTCTAAGCAAGAATATACTTAAAACATTTCCATTTTAAGGGGTCTTGAAAAAAACGTAATCAGCTTTATTTTCATATATATATTATTTGGAAAATAAAAAGGATACTATGGAAAACTTAATATAATTTTACAAATTTTATGTTGAGAAATCATTTAACACCTATTTCTGACTCTCCATGACCTCTACCTACTCTAGATTTATTCAGAACGAAGGTAAGCAACTTCCGTTTCTGGATTTGGTGGATTAGCTTGCGTTAGACTGTCTTGCTGAGAAAAGCTAGAAAAGCTGGAGGAGACAAACACAGAGCATACACATACAAACACCTGTCAACAGCACACTTTTTATGTAAAGTACTACAAATATTGAAATTTTGTTTCACTGAACCTTTTGAAAAGATGTGACAATTTAATCCAAAAAACCCCATAATATTTAAAACGAGTCCTCAAATTTTTCAATAAACAAAAAGACATTTAACATATTAAACTCTTCTTGCTTGCAAAATAATGCTACTACTTTAAGAATTTCAATGGGTTAAATATTGGCTATTCTTGATTATATAAAAACTTTCAAATGTCCTCTCAAAAATGACAAACAGCTATCACATACCTGCTTATTAAGCCCATTAATAGTCTCTCGAAGTAATTCTTCTTTAATCTCAGTTCTTCTGGAGATCACTTCTTCATGTTTACAAGAATATCGCCAAGTGACATCAACTACCTGAAACAAAATTATAGAATACAAATATTTAACAAGATTACAAACATCAACCTTTATTTGCTAAATACTTAGAATATATGCAATTCTTAAATGCCATTTTTAAAATACTATCTTTTGTTTAAAATTTAAAAACCTGTGTAAGAAACTGAAAAGAATCTACTTTTTATTCATTTTCTAACAGGTATACTTCCAAGAAATACTATGGTAAAATGATGAAATTTTCAGATTTTAATATTTATCTACAAACCTGACTCCATAAAATTCAGCAAATAAAACCTTTTTTCCTTTTTATTGTATTACATTTATATTGTAGAACTGATTTTTGATAAAAATGCAAAGAAAATTCAATGGAGAAAGAATAATCTTTTCAACAAATCGTGCTAGAACAACTCATTATCCATATTTAAAAAAAAAACAAAAACCTTCAATCCACACCTTGAACCATATATAAAATTAACTCAAAATGTAAAACAAAAAAATCTAAAACTTATAAACAGGAAAAAAATCGTTGTTACCTTGGGTTGGCAAAAAATTTTTAAATACAACATCAAAAAGTACAATCCATAAAAGAACAAATTGGTAAACTGAACTTCATCAATTGCTTCTCATCAAAAGTTATTAAGAGCTTGAAAGAGAAACTACAGAGATAAAAATCTTTGCAAAGCATATATCTAATAAAAGACTTACATAAGAATATATAAAGAATTCTCAAAACTCAATAGTAAGAAAACAAAACAGCCAATTTAAAGAAATAAGCAAAAGGGAACATATGAATGGCACATAAACACTTAAAAAGATGATCAATATTATTTGTCATTAGGGAAGTACAAATGAAAACCACAAGGAGATACCATTACACACCTATTAAAAGGGCTAAAATTGGCCAGGCGCGGTGGCTCACACCTGTAATCCTAGCACTCTGGGAGGCTGAGG
>VBSM01000813.1:9458398-9500048 GCA_008086735.1 Cheirogaleus medius | reverse complement strand
ATTTGAGTATTTGGTGTGTTGGTTTTTTTTTTGCTTTTGGTTTCTCTGTCCTTAATAGCAGGTACTTCATTATGTTCACTTCTATATCCCCAACATCTACAACTATGCTTGTTATAAAATAGGTGCTCAAATTCAAAATTGAAAAGATGTAGAAACAACCCAAGTGTCCATCAATATATGAGTGGATTAACAAAATGTGGTATATGTATACCATGGAGTACTGCTCACCCATAAAAAAGTGATGAACTACCTATTGTATTATCCTGGATGGAGCGGGAGCCCATTCTTCTAAGTATCACAGGAATGGAAAAACAAGCACCACATGTACTCACCATTAAATTGGTACTGATTGATCGACACTAATGTGCACATATGGGAAGTAACATTCATAGGTGTCTGGCAGGAGGGAGGGGAGAAGAGTGGATGGGTAAATCCACACCTAATGGATACAGTGTGTGCTGTCTGGGGGATGGGCATGCTGGTAGGGCAGTACCAAGGCAATTTATGTAACCAAAACATTTGTACACCTGTAATATTCTTAAATAAAAAATTAAAATTAAAAAAAATAAAATAGGTGCTCAGTAAATATTTGAAAGAATGATGAAAGGACTGAACAAGCTTCAAAATACTACTTAGAATCACAAATGTTCACCAAATAGTCATTATTAAGACAGGAAAATAAGGGAAAGGAAAACAGCCTATTTGTATTACAGTTCTGTGTTACATACTCTAGGTATACATCGGCAGGTTTCCAGCTGGAAATATAACTATCCAACAGTGAGACCAGTGAGGGTCAGTGTTTCTCAGTTAAGTAATATCCTTAATATGGCTCAGAGAAATGAAAATGGATTCCTCTATGTACAGGATAGGAGGAGCTTAGAAATCTGAGACATGGGGGTTAAAGGGAGGTCTGACTTAGATGCTAAATTCTGTGAAGACAACATTTAGAATGCAGAGAGTTTATTTTAAAAGTATAATTAAGACTTCATATTTATAAATTTAGCATCTTCAAAAATACCATATAAATATAGATTTCTAGTAACTTCTCAGTGACAAAATAAAATCAACAAGCTTAGGCCCTAACTCCGCCCTCTGAAAACCACTGACATCAATGTACAAGAAAGAGAAATGAGAAGAAAATGCGTAAAATCATCCATAGAGGCAGCCTCATCCCTAGACATACCTTTAAGACCCAATATTCTGCACACCATGTCTTCAAACTCAATTTAGTAGGCCAATTTATATTGTTATCACTTTTCTAAAATGACAAGGTTCTTGCTCTTCCAAAAAGGTGTCTTACCTATATCTGGAACATTTAATCATGGCAAACCTTCAGACTACTAGGCCAGAGCTATCAAACCATGCTTCTCTGAGCCTTAACTATCTCTGGAGGTATCTGGAGGCAGGGCTACAAGGGCCCCACTTCTGCTTCAAAACCAGAACACTTCCTAGTTCATAAACCCAGAATAAGATTTTGTCGGGGGAGGCAACAAGAGCCCAGTGAATGAAAGAAAGAAAATCACCAATCTGGCCAGTGGTGGCTTTATCATCATCCCAGTGCCAGTCAATGGGGTAGAGACTGCTGGTTGCCATATAATATCCATATGCTACTTCTTTTTTATTTTTAGGGTTTTAATTTGGGGGGATGACAATGCACCAGCTAAAAGACTGCATGTCCCAGACTGCCTTGCAGCTAAGTGAGGCTAAAACACTAAGCTTTATGTGACTTCAAGGAAAGCTACTTTAAGAGAACAGGTTCGGATTAGAGATATAACCTTTTTGCTTTTTCTCTCTTTCTTCTTCCTGATATGTGGTCTGCAAATGTAATAGCTGGAGCTCCAGCAGCCATTTTGGACTATGAGTGACCTGGAAAATGGAAACCATGTATGCCAGAGCTAAAAGACAGCTGCTTCTTAAGGCAGGGCTATATTACTAACTTTCTCTCCCCTACAGGGCCCAGTCCAAATACTATACTCAAACACAGAACATGTTTCAGTAAGTACCTGATAAATAGACATTTATGTAAGGCATCATAAAAAGGATCACAGCAATTTGAAGCTGGACAGGGCCTTCATGATCACATATTGATAAGTATTCTTATTTACATATAAAAAAAGCCCCTGTTAATGCAAAAAGAGAAGAACTGTCTCAAGGTTAACAGACCTGTAGCAGAATTAAGTCTAAGATCCAGGCCAGTCATCAACAATAAGGAAATGACACAGTATAATACTAAAATAAAAAGAAAAATCACCAAAATACAAAGGATAGCAAAATATCTAAATGACACATGTGAAAATTGATTAAATGACTAAAAAGGAAAAGACACACATAGTTAACCCCTCAGAGGGATTCCTGGTTTCAGCTCCTGGGTTCTACAAAGCGGAAGTTGACACATTCTTAAAATAATAAAAAGCTGAACTGAAAAACAATGACTTTTCTTAGATCCATTAAAGAACTGAGGTCACAAAGAAGATCCAGACACAGAGGCAAACAAGAGAACCACAGCCAAGATCTATTTACGCAGAGTAGAAGCCACTGGAGCCATAAACTAGTAAGAACTTATAAATGCTGGAAGCTAAGTATGGACTAGCTTGAGTATGAGAAATGCAGTCTTGGGAGAGGTCCCCATTCTTTTGTGGATTTTGCCTACAGGAACCCTACCAGGTTGTCATGATGAAGAACCAACACATACCCCTTTGTGGCTCAAGGAAGGAAAAGGAAAGAGTAAGAATTGTGAAGTATACCAGAGCATTCTCCACAAGTAAGCCTACTCTTCAGGGAAAAAGATTTTACCAGAGCCTTTTCTGAACTGGGGGAAGGGCATTTCCCTGACTCCAGCGCCTTCTTCCTATCTCTCCTATGCAGGGAAAAAGGCTAAGAAACACTTGTGAAGGTCACAGGGCCAGGGATATAGGCACACTAAAACACTGAGATTTTAACACTGAGATCAAAAGATTATAGAACCTTCTCCTCCCTCATATCTTCATCATTCCAAAAAGGATCCAGTACAATGACAGCAAATTACAACTGAAAGATCTACAGGATGCTGACTCTATCTAAGAAGTTCTTAGGGAAGCCCAAAGACAATAGGAGAGAGAACAAAAATACCAGAGGAATTTGAAGCCTCTGACACGTACAAATACAGGAAACATTAAAGAACAGAACATTCTAGAACTGTGGGAAAATTTCAAAATGAACAGAACATCTAAGAACTATGGCAAATTAAGGCACAGAGCTAAATAAAGGTAAAATAAACTATATATTGGGATATCAGAAAGAAAAGAGAAAAAGAGGCAGAAGCAATATTTGAAGTAATAATGTCTGAGAATTTTCAAAAACGAATGCAACACCAAACCACAGATATGGGAAGCTCAGAGAACTCCAAGCAAGATAAATAAAAAATTGTCACCTTGGCATATCTTACTCAAACTGCAAAGAAAACCAAAAATAGAGTGAAAATCTCATTTTTCTTTTTTATTTCCTTCTTTCCTTCCTCCTCACTGAAAATCTTGAATAAGGAATACAGATAGAAAATACAGCATGCAGACATTTAATCAGAAACAATGTAAACAAGAAGAGAATAGAGTGAAATATTTAAAATGTTGAGAGAAAAAACCCACCAATCTAGATTTCTGTATCTGAGTAATATTATCCTTTAAAAGTGAAAGAAAAACAAATACTTTCCCAGGTAAACAAAAATGAAGGAAATTCACCTCTAGCAGAATTGCCCTGAAAGAAATATTATAAGTAGTTCTCCAGGGAAAAAGAAAATGGTATAGTCAGAAACCTGGATCTGCATTAAGAAAGGAAGAACATCAAACAATGAACAGATGAAGGTAAAATAAAATCTCTTATTTTTCTTACTCTTACTAGATCTACAAAATAACTTTAAATACTAACAATAGCCATATGTTGGGTGACTGCTATATATGGATAAGTGAAATGAATGACAGCAATGTCAAAGGGACAGGAGGGAAGAACTGGAACAATTCTATTAAAAGGTATCTGCAACTTACACAAAACAGCATGGTGTTTCTGAAGGTGGACTCAGATTAGTTAAAAATGTTTATCGTAAACTAGGGCAACTACCAACAACAACAACAACAAAATTAAACAACGCTCCAGAAATTGCAGTGTTAAGAAATGACTTAAGAGATAAAAAGCAACTACATAAAAACTCAAAGTAAAAATGCTTTAGTTGGGAAAATTTAACAACCAAAATCCCAAAGACCGTTAATGTAAACAATAACAAAAAATTATTGGATGATGAATGTGGCGGGCATTGTTCTGAGTTGTTTACATATACTCATTTATTTCTTCAAATGACCATTCATATTTTAAACAGAAAAACTGAGGCATAGAGACTAAATTACTTGCTCAGTGATGATGCACAGTAAGAAGCAGAGCTGAATTTATACAAAGACACTGGGCTTCAAAATCATGTTTTCTTTGGAGATCCTTCTGCTTCAACCTCCTGAATAGCTGGGACTACAGGTATGTGCCACCATGCCCGGCTAAATTTCTTTTATTTTTTTGTATAGATGGGGGTCTCACTATGTTGCCCAGGCTGGTCTCAAACTCCTGGCCTCAAGCGATCCTCTCACGTTGGCCTCTCAAAGTTCTGGAATTATAAGGCATAAGCCACCACACTCGGCCTCAAAATCCACCCTTATTCAGTAATAATGTCTCTCTATTAACAAAAGTGAGTCAATAGTCTAGTGAAGTGGGTTAATTCTAAATATGGTTTCTGTTAGATTCATTAATTCAAACTCACAAATGATGCCATCACATATTCCATGGGCTGAAGTTCTAATTTATCTAAAAATATTCACATGTCAAGGATTAAACTGCAAATACATATTCAGGTAAAAAAAAAAAACTTTTTAAAAAGAATGTTCAAAAGACTTAAATAGACATTTCTCCAAAGACAGACAGATGACCAATAAGTGACACGAAAAGATGTCACTATCACTAATCATTAGGGAAATGCAAATCAAAACTACAATGAAATACCACCTCACCCCCCTTAGCATGGCTATTATCAAACACAAAAAATAATAAGTGTTGATAAGGATGTGGAGAAATCAGAACGCATGTGCACTGTTAGTGGGATTGTGAACTGGTACAGTCATTGTGGAAAACACTAAGGTGGTTCCTCAAAAAATTTAAAATAGAATTACCATATGATTTAGCAATTCCACTTCTGTGTACATACCCAAAAGAATTGAAACCAGGGTCTCGAAGAAGTATTTGTGCACCTAGGTTCAAAGCAATGTTATTCACAACAGCTAAAACATGGAAGCAACACAGGGGTCCATGAAGAGATGAATGGATAAGCAAAATGTATCTATATACATACAATGGAATGTTAGATTTAAAAAGGAAGGAAATTCTGCAGTATGTTACAACATGAAACTTGAGGTTCATTATGTTGAGTAAAATAAACCAATCACAAAAAGATAAATACTATATGATTCCACTTACGTGAGATAGAGTGGTCAAAATAATAGAGACAGAAAGTAGAATGGTAGCTGCCAGAAGCTAGAGGGATAGGGGAATGGGGAATGACTGCTTAATGGGTATAGCATTTCAGTATAGGATGAAAAAATTATGGAGATGGATGGTGGTAATGGTTGTACAACATTATGAATGTATTTAATCACACTGTACTCTACATTTAAAAATTGTTAAGATAGTAAATTTCAGGTTATGTGTATTTTATCACAATAAAAATTGAAAGAAAATGTTAATGTGTTAATAAATGTTAATATGAGGCATTTACAAAAAATTATACTATTAAAATATTATTGTACTTCTTAAAAAATCTAAATAGAAATAGGTTAAATATTTACAATGTGTACAGCAATGTGTATACCAATTGTCCCTTGGTATACAAGGGGGATTTGTTCCAGGATCCCCATATATACTCAAGTCCTGCAAACATCCCTGCAGAATTCAAGTATATGAAAAGTCAGCCCGCTATACATGCGGGTTTCTCATCCCATGAATCCACGTTTGGTTGAAAACAATTCATGTGTAAGTGGACTCATGTAGTTCAAACCAATGTTGTTCACAAGTCAACTGTATTTCAGTATTTCTGTTTATTTAGCAATGATACATATTTAGCAATGAATGATTATGCAAAGCCACTACCTTTATCCAATTTTCTAGCTCTAGATAACTTTTCTTGTGATTTCCTTTTTAGTTCTTGGACTGGAATACAAGCCAATGCTTTCTCCTGGAGAGCAAGATTTTCATAGACCAGCACATGCTGAATGTTGGACTGAAGAACTTTTAGAATGGTTGAATTAGCAGTAACCTAATAGAAAAAAAATATTGAAATTAGCTTTTCATGATATGCTACAAAAATAATATATAATAAAAAACACTGTGGTTTTATGATTTCATAAAGGGAAATATATGGATTTACTGAAATAATTATATCCAATATCTTCATAACATTTGTATTATAAGATAGTCATATCTGTGTCAGAGTCTAAGATCTATTTTTTCCTTCTATATTGTTGAGTATGTATTTAAACAGGGCTATGCTGAATTTTTGAGCACAAGCTTGGATCAATATAACACTCTGAGGAATGCATCTGACAGCCCCTTCCACCTCAAATCCCTGTGATGGATAGCATTAGCAAAGGAGGCATGCTTTTAAAGAATCAGAAATCTTGAGAAATTCCTAAAAGAGAAAAGGCAGATATGAATGGACTAAAGGAAGAAACCATGACAACCATCCGGAGATGGATGGTGGTGATGATTGCACAACATTATGAATATATTTGATAACACCCTCAGAGAAGGTGGTGATAAAAAGTAAAAAAAAGTTTTCAAAATAACCCCAAGGGAAGGGACCTTGGAGCAAGTATTAGGGAGGGTGGTTGGGCTTTGCAGGAAGAATAGCTAGTCATTTTGGCTTCTCCCTCCTTGTTATTCCATCAACAAAGAAGTCCACCTCTGAGTGGCTGGGGTGCATGCTTGGAGTCCCAAAAGGAAAGAGAAGTAACAAGTCCAGAACAATTGCTTCTGTCACAACCCACCATGCAGTGTTGTCCTGCCCCTTCTCACAGTTGCTAGAAGCAAATGCAGTATTCGCAGACAAGCTGGCGGGAACTCTCAAGTGCATACAGGTCTACAACAATAACCCATACTGTTGAAGAGATGCATTAGAATCAATATCAGAAGAGCTAATCCTGTAGCAGTGGCAGTGAATACAAAGACAGACTAAAAAAGTTCATCTTCAGAGATTCGAGAATACACTGTATTCAGAGAAAGACTCAACTATGGATCTTGGAAATAAAAATTTAAACATTAGAAGAAAGTAACAGTAGAATAAACATAGCGAAAGAGTGAACAATCAATTAAAAAAGAACAAACGGACATTGAGAATAAATCCAAAGGTTCCCAAATCCGGTTAATAGAAATTCTAGAAAGAATAGAAACAATTGAAGAAAAATCTCCTCAAAAAAATAACAGAAACAAATTTCTGATAGCCGAAGAGCTAGTATGAATGAAAAACAAAGTAAACAAACAAATAAAAACTAGGCATATAATGGTGACATTTCATAACTGTAAGACTAAAAAAAAATCCTAAAAGTCTTCAAGCAAAAAGACACACTATATGCAAAGAAACTTTATGTTAGACATTTCGTTGAAAACAATGAAGCAAATTTTTTGAAATTCTGAGGGAAAATGATTAGGAACACAGAATTCATACCCAGCCAAACCAATGATGTAAAGGGGCAAAATAAATACATTTTCTGATACGTAACACAGAAAGTATACTGCTCCCAAATCCTATCTAAAAGAATTATTAAAGAAAGTATTGTAGCAAAAAAGCATAATATAGCCTAAATAAATAAATAAGATACCCAGAAGTAGGATCTGAGATAAAAGCAGCAGGGATGTGTAAAAAACACAAAAATTAAACAAATAAAAAACCCCACTGGTAAAACTTAAATTTTGATTGGTATAAAAAACATCATAATTAGAAAGCAAAATCTTAAAATTTTTTCATAAGGAAGGTGACAAGGAAAGGAACAGAACAGTCCTGTAAGATGTCGGCAGAAAAACTTAAACATTTGCATTAAAAATTTCAGATCAGTAATTAAAAGACTAAAAAGATAATATTTAACTTCCTAACTCTTAGAAGGATAAAAATGAGAAAAAACTTGACTGATCTAAACAAAACATAATGGGAAAAAAGAAAAAAAAAAGAAAGGACATGGACAACACAAAATAAGATATCAGAAGAAAGTTCAAACATATTAGCAATTATAGTAAACGTGAATAGGTTTAATGTGCATATTATAAGGTGAGACACAAAAAGCAACAAAAAAATCATTACCAATTACTTTAATGTCAGGCACTGTATTAAGCACTGGGATGGGTGCACAACACAGATATGATCAATTTAAGGTCAAAGGGGAAAAGGCATGAATCAAATAATGACAGAACCACTAGAGTAATTCAACAAATAAGTATTTGTGCGTACCGTACCGTGGAGTAGGAAGTAGAATGAACAAGTTTTGGTGACTGTACTGTAGTGTCAGGAGTAGTTAAAGAAGGATAAAAATATGTTAGGAATAACCCATTTTTTTAAATGATCAACAAAGTCAGTAGTTGAACCACTTGCAATAGGAGAAAACTCACGAATTAACCAAATGATTATCAGATGGTCAAGTAAAAACATAAGATGATTAAATTGGAGATTGTGGATGATCGTAAGAATACAGTCTTATAATAGTAGTAATAAGGAAAACAAGTTGCAAGAGACTGAGTCGTACCAGTAGTATCCCAAAGTGGGCTAAGTGTACCAAAGAAGCTATACAAAATGTTCCACTGACATGTAGGCAGGAAATATTATAACTTCTATTTATATTATTTTTTGTCCATAAGTAAGGCAATTAAGTTATAATAATACTAATATTTGGATGGACAGTGCTTCTCTTACAAACTGGAGAAGCTACCTTAAGAGAAGGGAGAAAATGACACAAAGTAGAAGAGTAACAGTGGTATGTTCACTCCTACTTCTGTAGTAGTCACGTTACAAAGTTTTGCAGTTCAAATGTGCCTGGTTAAGTGGATTTATAGATTGTTATGTAGTTTTAACTAAATTAACCCTCAATATGGCTTAAAAAGATTACAAAGAACTTTAGGCATTAATGCTAATTCTAAATATGAAAATACAAGTGAACAAAGAGAAAAGGGCTAACACATCATGTGCCTTTTACTATGAGTCCATAAACAACTACATTTTAATGCAAAAAAGAAAATCATTAACAATCTGAGATCTGACAAAGTTAGCTCTCCAAATTCAAAACTATAAAGATAATTTAAAATATGGATTTGTCTATATTCAATAAATGATACACTGTTAATAAATTTTTTTAGAATTAAACATACTTACTCTTTAGCACTTCTTAACATTGTTTCATAATGTGTATAGTATATTGCCATAGTATGTGTATATAAATTATAAACAAATACACAAAAACATAAGTACAGTATATGCACAAAAATATTTTACTGATAGGGCATATAATTAAAGTACGGAGATACACTGGAAATGTATGAGTAATAAAGATGCAATGATGAGTACAGGGAAGAGGATGTGAGAAATATATGACATGCAGGATCCCAGAATATTTGTATGCTGGCTTGTTTCTAGGACAGCAGAGCTTACAGGAAAGGTTCTCAAATGTTAATCTGCTTGTTAAAAACACAGATTCCCAAATTTTCCCTTCCTCCATTTTGATTCAATCAGTCTGGGATTATGTTCAGAAACATGTATGTGATACCAGTGGAACAACCTTAAATGAAAACTGGCCTAAAGCAAGGTTTAAATGCCACTGAGAAGACCTCCCCAAGACAAGAAATCCAAGACTGGGCACCATCCACATGAGATTCCATGATAAACAGAGGAGAAGGTAGGGATAAAGGGACAAAGGAGGGACTGGCCTTTATTAAGAACAGACACTTTGCCTCCATTAACACAAAGGATGAGTGCAACAGCTGGTAGAAGAAATATGGATTTGGTGATGACAAGTTCAGGTAATTTGCAAAGGAGAGGAATGTCTTCCTTTACCAGAACTGATACGGAAACAGAAAAAAATGAAATGTAACCATTTTTATTTGAAAAATTCCTATAAAAATGAGGCACACTTACAGTGATGTCTTTTTCTTCAATGCAGATTTTCATTTACCGAGAGGGTAAGAACTCATCCAGAGTATTTTTATTTTAAATTTAATTTTTTGACCTGGAAATTACTTTATTCATTATAGTTTTAATGGCATTCAAATGATCTTGAACAATAAAGTTTATTTTCTTGCCTTATTTCTTTACATATTCATTGGCACAACTCCGAAAAAGACTAAGCCATAAAAATAGAAGGTTGCTGATTGCATGGTGATCACAGCAGCTGGGTAACCATGTGCTAATGCAGCAGTTAATTGTCTGAGAGGGTAAAAGTTATTTGGAGTACAAATGGAAGTTTAAAATGTGAAATCTGTCTGTTTTAGATCAAAGAGATTTTTTTCTTCACTAATCATACATCTAATTGATTTCTGATGTAAGATATATTTAAGATTCTTTGTAAGAAAAAAGATATAATGTAATTTTGTCAAATCTTTTGAATTAATGAGTGGAAACTGGATTAGCAAATTCACTTCTTTAGTAAAAGATCAAGGCTTCCCAAGCCTACTAGCCCTCTTTCTATCCTTTTGTAGTCCTTATTTTTGAGGCTTTTAAATTTAGAACCTGTTTTTAAACACAAAAGTTCTGTTTAATAATAAACTTTAAATGACTACTGTAATCAACTTGTGACTTCAATAAACTCATATTTCTTAACCAAAAAACTTTTTTCTCCTATTTATAAAAGTAATAAAGTTGCTGCAAAAATATTAATATTTGGCATAAATAATATGAAATCACCCATAATTTAACCACTCGGAGGAAATTATGGTTAAGATGTTTTGTATGGTCTTCCAAATCTTTAAAAAATCAACATATATATGTATATTTTTAATAAGAAAAATCAAAATATTACACACATACAACATATATTGTTCAATTTTGGAATTCTCAGCAGACAACATCTTCATTTTTGACAGATTGCTAAGTATGCTGACAGAAAGATGTATAATAATTTTAGTAATCCCCCATCAAAGGACATGTAGGTATTAGTTTAACTTTAAGAGTGGTAGGTTCATAAATAAGAAATTGGACATTTAAATCTTATGTTCAAATAGAAGATTTCTTCTCTTATAAACATCACAAATAGATCCAAATTAGGAGGTTGTCCTATTGTTGGTTTATGAGATAAAATTAGTTTTAAAATTAACCAGCTCATTTTATTTATCCTTATTATCTAACAATATAGTTTGATAATTTCAATAAAATAATCACAAATTATGATAATTATTTAAATAAACACATATGCATATATACAATGGGCAGTAACTTCCAGAGTGATAAAAGAGTTGATGAAAAGTTCTTAACAATTTCACATACATTTTAAAAGAAGTCATGTGCCAAATAAAAGCATATATTTATACTAGCTGAGTAAAAAGTGCTGAATGCATATTTTAAGAAAATCATACTTCAGAATCACACTTTCAACCTAGATAAAGTTTCAAAATTGGAAACATAATGCTTCTAACATTCTGAGGTTCTATGTCACTGAAAAATTGTCCTTGCTATTTCACATCTGTTTTTGGAAGGCAAAGGGTATAAAAATACATAAAGGGTGATCACAAAGTTACTTCTATTAGGAACATCAAACACTTAGCATATATAACCAGCAAATTTAAAAATCAGTCGAGTTGTTAGAAAAATGGAAATTAAAACCAAAATGAGACACTACTTAACAGCCACTAAAATGGCTATATTAAAAAGACAATAAGTGTGGGAGAGGATATTGAGAAACTACAATCCTCATTTACTACTGGTGAGAATGTAAAATGGTACAGCAACTTTGGAAAACAGCTTGGCAATTTCTTAAAATAGTAAATATAAACTTACCATACAACTCAGTGGTTCCACTCCTAAGAATCTACCCAAGAGAAATAAAAACATATGTCTAAAGACTTGTATGTGAATGTTCACAGCAGCATTATTCACAATAGGCAAATATGGGAAACAACCCAAATGTTTGTCAACTGATGATGAATGGATAAACAAAATGCAGTATATCCTAAAAATGGAATACTATTCAGCAATAAAAAGGAACAAAATACAGATAAATCCTAAAAAATGAAGAACTTCAAAAATGTTACACAAAGTAAAAGAAGCCAGAAGGAAAACACTACATATTTTTTATTCCATTTACATAAATTGTCCAGAAAAGACAGCCAAATAACTTTCTAACAAGCACGACCACCATTTACTGAGTACCAATATATTCCAGTACTTTATATCTTAAAAGAAAAGCTTACTGGCAAACTTTGACTTCAGTGACTATCATCTTGACTTGTATTTCAAAATTTTACTTGATATAGTTTTAACCAAAAAAATAAATAAATAAAATAGCTATAAAATTCACCAGATTTATCTAGTTTATATACAGGTGAAATGCTTTTTAAAATCTCTCTCTTTCTCCTTGACTTTGGTTCATTTTAATTTTCACTTAGTATCCCTACTCAAATTGGCAAAGCAGGAGAAAATAATTGTTAAGTTCTGTAGTATAGCAACTCACGGTGATAAAAGCTTAAGTGACAAGATAGTTTTTAAAAATCTGTGATCCATGGATAACCAAGAGTTGTCTATAAAATACAAAATTCATTTTAATTTCTTCCAACTCCTTTAGGGAACACAGAAAAAGATATTTTGGCTCAAGGACTAGTAAGAGTTGATATGTACTAGCCTATTATTAGCATATATCTTTGAGAAAATTAATTTTCTTCTAATCTCTAGGATTTGTTTTGGCAATAGAATGATGTTTTGTTTTTTTGTGTAGTGCCCAGAGGCTTTCTGGTGATCGACAGGGCTTTAAAGATGCCAAACTATCTGAACTGCAAGGTTAAGAATCAAAAAAAAGAAGGCATTTAAAGAAGATTCAGAAAATGTGAATGAATTTCCTGAGCCAGAACAGTAACAAAATACTACATGGTCCTGGAAGAGATATCTTATAAAATAAAATGTTTTCAAGCTTTTTTGTAAGACTGATTAGCAGTGAGCATTTTAAACTGTAATACTATTATACAATTAAAAAGATAAAGTAGGAAATCTTAAAAGATAGAATATATATATTCTAATGTAGTACTTAGAAAACTCCTAAGAAAAGGGGTTAAAAGCCAAGAAAGATGTTAAGGGAGCTTCTGTATCAGTACCAACCTTAACTGCAAAACTGATGAAGACCAAAGGTATTCCAAGATGGTATGCACATGATCCTAGGTAGGGGGCATAGGTAGGTAGAGAATCCATGGAATGCTTTTAAGATTTACTTTTTATTTCACCCTTTAGTTTTTCACATGATTGTTATATAAGTTACATAACAAATTAGTTTAGAAGCATATAATTTATAAATAAATAGACACTGGGTTATATACTCAACATTTTATTACTGGTAAGATGTTCAAATCAAAAAGTGTGGGAACCAGTTTTAAGGCAAGGAATAACTAGAGTTACTATTTTGTCACATTGGGGTTAAGCAGTACCACTTTTCTGTGACAAGTTGATAAGGAAGAATTACTAAAAGCCAACCTTTAAAGTTATTTACAGTTCACAAAGTTTTAACATATGCTATCACATCTGATGCCCACAGCCATTTAGTGTCATTATTAGTTGATCCAATACTATCCAGTAATAATTTCTCAGAAACATTCATGAACACTAGCTGTGTTTATTATTATTATATACAAATACTATCTGTGAAGCTAATGATAGGAGAAAATATTTTAAAGACTTACAGGTTGATTTAAGTCAACTAAGGCACAAAATAGTATGTTAGAGGGGTTAATCCTCCACAAAAAAATTCAGAAACCACTCAACAAGAATTATATAAAAGGACAGTAGCTTTCTCTGTCTCTTCTCCTGCCAGCCCCTAACACTTCTATCCTTTATTTTTTAAGAAGTTTGGGGCCTTCCCAGCCTAGACAAAGGAATGACTGCCAATCATTTGACAATCAAACAGAAGAGATTAAAAGCTCTGGAATTATTCAGCTAGAAAAGATTAAACATAGATTTAATAATTGACGCTATATAAAGTTCTACTGTGTCAAAGACAGCGACAAGTTGTTCCACCAAAATTAAAATAGGAGGATATAAGCTTAAGTAGCTACTGATAAAATTACTATAGAAGTATCACAAAAGTTTTTCTGACAGTAAAAATTTAGAAGAACACTACTTAATGACCTCTATCAAAAAGGATTTTGATAAACAGGATAATCTATTAAATGGAATCATTTAAATTTACCAAGAATGCCTATAAGACATGAGAAGTTTGATTTCAGTTCTTCAGAAATACATATCTGTGTATACTAATAGCTAAACTTCAGGAATTTGCTAGCATCTACTATCAGTAAATTAACTTATTCTTATTTACCTTAACCTAAAGAAGTTGACTTTTTATTGAATTAAGGTGTTAATAATGATTGGGCTGTTGGAAATAATCCCCATGGTAAATGGCAGCAGGTAAAATTTAGATTAGAAATGTCAATGCAGTAGAGGAAATCTAATCTAATGATCATACCTCTGTTCAGCAAGTCTATTATTTTGTTTCAGGTTAAAGATATATGTTAATTTGTATAACTAATTTAAGAACCAAGGCAATGGATTCATTTATAAATGATAAACTAAACAAACTTTAAGCTGCCTCAGAAGCAAAAAGCAACAGCCAAGATTTAAAATATAAATAAAACGCAGCCAGTTTTCCTACTTTTACCATAAATTTCACAATTTTTTAAAGAGCTGAAGAAATTTGGATGTGTTAAGAGTTGTAAGAACCAAGAATATAGGGGGCATAAATTCAGGAATAAATTATAACATATTCCAAAGCTGTTGCTGTTCAACACTCTGAAAGGAACAGTTAAGGAAAGTTTAATTCTAACATTACCATTGGAGCAGACGGTGGATTTGATGACTGCTGGGTTAACCCATTAGGATTTGAAGATTGTGTTGTAGGAAGCTGGGTGCTGGCTGCAGGTGGCTGAGATGATTCTACTTTGTGACTCTTATTCGAAACATCCAATATGCTACTTCTCTCTATTGCAATCAGGTCACGAATTTTTTGCAGCTGCTCCACTGAAGCTTTCTTAGGAAAGATAAGGTGTGTTTCTCCCTGGAATTTATAAAATTAGGAAAAATTTTAACCTTTGCTTTATAAAGACATTCATATACACACATGCAGTTATATATAAAATGAAGTCAGGCTGGGCGCAGTGGCTCACGCCAGTAATCCTAGCACTCTGGGGGACCGAGGCAGGAGGATCACTCGAGCTCAGGAGTTCGAGACCAGCCTGAGCAAGAGTGAGACCCCGTCTCTACTAAAAATAGAAAGAAATTAGCTGGTCAACTAAAAACCTATATATAAAAAATTAGCCGGGCATGGTGGCGCATGCCTGTAGTCCCAGCTACTTGGGAGGCTGAGGCAGAAGGATCGCTTGAGCCCAGGAGTTTGAGGTTGCTGTGAGCTAGGCTGATGTCACGGCACTCTAGCCCAGGCAACAGAGCGAGACTATGTCTTAAAAAATAAATAAATAAATATAAAATAAAATGAAGTCAATACTAAAGAATGCATCATATTTTAAAAAATCATACTATTTTCTTACCATTATGGCACTTTTTACAATATAGTCAAAGGTAAATTATCCCTAAACATAAACCAGAAAATTAAGAAAACTTGTCTCCCTGTTAGCATATAATGTTTAGCTTATTTAATGTGGTTCAAAGAACCTTTAGAAAAATATTTGATCTTTGAGGAGTAAGAAGTCAAAAAGCCTCATAAGAATTGCAAAAAATGCACATTCCCATCTTGTCTGCAATTGTATATGTTATTACTATTCTCTATGAAATTCCCTATGAAATAATAAAGATAGTAGAGATACAGCCCTACAAAAAGATCGGGGTCACATAAAACCAACAAGAAGTTATATAACAACCTTCGAATCTTCTAAGTCTTTAAAGAATAGCTACATAATTAGAAGTCTCTGTATAGCGGCGGCCCCCAACCTTTTTGGCATCAGGGACCAGTTTCATGGAAGACAATTTTCCATGGGCAGGGGGCAGGGGAGGGGGAAGGGAGAGCTCAGGCAGTGATATGCAGCCCTGTTTTTCCAACAGGCCACGGACCAGTACTGGGCCAAGGTCTGAGTGTTGGGGACTACAGGTGTACAGGGTCTACTAATTTTTCCAAGATAACAAACAGTACACCCTGATAGTTAATTCAAAACTATGCATTATAAACGATAATAAGAAGGTGGTCCAAACAAAATAAACAAAAAAATCATGTCGTTGAGTTGTGGTTCATTTAATGAATACCCACAGTATAATCAGAGAACTTTAAGATAAAGTAAACATTACAACAAAACCCAAAATGAAAAGTCAGCCAATTACAAGACAAGAAAAAAGGTGAAATGAAAGTATGTTCAATCAAGTTTCAAGGTGTTGAGAAGCAACAGTGTTAAAACTGAAAATCATATAAAAAAGGTTGTTACACACAGAACACAGAATTGTAGACCTTGATTATTTAAATTAAACTCCACAATTTCCGTGGTGATGGTAGACCTACAGGAATCAAATGACTAAGAAATTCCATATGAATCCTTTTTAAAAAGCTGGAAGAGGTCAGCAAGCTTCATGCATTATCCATAATAGTGGTAAAAAAGACTACTACCATTTATTGTGTTCATGTGTTCTAGGTACTGTGCTAGGCATTTTAAACACATTATCTCAAGTAATTCTAACAAATACCCTGAAAGGTAGGTATTAGGTTTATCCCTACTTTTTATATGAAAATACAAAGGCTTAGAGAAGTTAAATAACCTGCCTGAAGCTACAGAATAATTGGCAGAGCAGGGATTCAAACAGCATGACCACAATCATTATGCTATAACTGATTTCACCTCAGACTGAACAGAGACCAAAACCCACAAGCTTGTACCAATAGTTGGAAAGGATGAGCAAACAGAGAACATTTTTACTGTAATGATTAGATGACTGGCTCAATTTGGAACACACTGACTTTTCCAACATTAGAAAGGAACCACCTTTCATCTTTGATGAGGCCTGGGAAGAGAAAGCAGATATCTGGTTGAAAAACAAATATGGAAGCATCTGATCTCACACTACTCGTGCAGCAGCACTGAAAAAAGCAAATGACACCACAGAGAAGGAAAAATTGCATGACAGGTATCTGGATGTAGGTCTCAAGTCCATACCTCAGAGAGGGCTCCAGTAAGACAAAGATGCTGCTCCTGCCTTGCTCCCTTCCCTTCCATCTCTTTCCAACCAGTCCCAAAAGAATATATAATTATGGCCAAAGTGTCTATACCAAAAAAATTTAATCAACAGCACTGTATTTTCACAAAAAAGACAAATTATAAGCTTAATGCACTAGATCCAATAACATTTTAAGGAATCAGTAAGAATTCTAGTATTAACAAACCTGTTTCCCAAGGTATTTTTGCTGAAACAATTCTCAATGCAGGATGTTTAGCAAATCCAGCCCCTGACCACTAAATATCTTCTAGTCACTGAAACAACCCAAACTGCCCTCACAAATCCCATGCCCCATCCTCACCACAGTAAGGGTGGGTATGGCTCCTGATTGAGAACCATTCCACTAAGCTAAACTGTAGGGTCACATATCTATTTAGAGCCCAGTCTTTCTCAATCTCACTCTCAGAGTTTTCAAAAAAAAAAAAAAAGAATACAGCCTCAGAAACAAGTGGGTCTGTAAATGTCCATGATTTTAATATACAGTTGAAAATTCTGGGGTACGTCTTAGATTCATACTTCATTTCAAAAGCCCATCATGCTGGGGAAACTAGTTATCTTTATGCAGAAGAGTGAAACTAGACCCCTATCTCTTACTATATACAAAAATCAAATAAAAATGGATTAAAGACTTAAATGTAAGTCCTGAAACTATGAAACTACTAGAAGAAAACATTAGGAAAACTCTTCAGGACACAGATCTGGGCAAAGATTTCTCAAAAACACAGGCAACCACAGCAGAAATCGATAAATGGGATCATATCATTAAAAAGCTTCTGAATATGCCGGGCGCGGTGGCTCACGCCTGTAATCTTACCACTCTGGGAGGCTGAGGCGGGCGGATCGCTCAAGGTCAGGAGTTCAAAACCAGCCTGATCAAGAGCGAGACCCCGTCTCTACTAAAAATAGAAAGAAATTAATTGGCCAACTAAAAATATATATAAAAAATTAGCCGGGCATGGTGGCGCATGCCTGTAATCCCAGCTACTCGGTAGGCTGAGGCAGAAGGATTGCTTGAGCCCAGGAGTTTGAGGTTGCTGTGAGCTAGGCTGACAGCAACAGAGTGTGACTCTGTCTCAAAAAAAAAAAAAAAAAAAAAAAGCTTCTGAATAGCAAAGGAAACGATCAACAAAGTGAAGAGACAACCCACAGAATGAGAGAAAATATCTGCAAACTATTCAAATGGCAAGCGATTAAGAACCAGAATACGTAGGAAGTCAAACAATTTAATAGTAAAGAAAAAAAACCCTATTGAAAATGGGCAAAAGATCTGAATAGACATTCCACAAAAGACATATTAGGTCATTAAATATGAAAAGTCCGATTTTGAATCAAAAGTTTAGTTTACTATATATATCTCAAACAAGAAGCGGTATAGTTGGCTGGGCACGGTGGCTCGTGCCTGTAATCCTAGCACTCTGGGAGGCTGAAGTGGGAGGATTGCTTGAGCTCAGGAGTTCGAGACCAGCCTAAGCAAGAGTGAGACCCCCATCTCTACTAAAAATAGAAAGAAATTAGCCAAACAACTAAAAATAGAAAAAAAATTAGCCGGGCACGGTGGTGTGTGTCTGTAGTCCCAGCTACCCAGGAGGCTTAGGCAGGAGGATCACTTGAGCCCAGGAATTTCAGGTTGCTGTGAGCTAGGCTGACACTACGGCACTCTAGCCCAGGCAAGAGCGTGAGACTCTGCCTCAAAAAAAAAAGTGGTATAATTAGTCAAAGTATGCGCCTAACTTATCAGCACAGTTTTGTCATCTTAATGGTAGCTTGTTTATGCCAGCAGCAAAGAAGTCTGGAGAGCAAGTGGAGACGATATCATGAAAGGCGTTATCCGCAGCTTGTTAAGAATTGAGTATTTTGCAAGAAGTGGTCCAAAGGCCAGAAGAAGTGGTAGTCAGTTGGTGCAAGGTCTGACAAATACAGTGGATGACAGAGAGTTTCCAAGTCCAGCCTCTGTAGTTTGAGCAATGTTGTTTGTACGACGTGTGGTCCAGTGTTGTCTTGCAAGAGAATTGGCCTGTCTCTATTGACCAATCTCAGCTACTTAGGCACAAACATCCTCATCATTTCGTCCAATGGTTGCAGTAGATATCTGCTGTAATTAATTGATCAGGTTTCATGAAGCTGTAATGGGTAATACCAGCGCTGGACCACCAAACAGACAACATTAGCTTTTTTTGATGAATATTCGGTTTTGGACTATGTTTTGGCACTTTTTCTTTATCCAGCCATTGTGCTGAATGCTTGTAATTGTCAAAAAGAATCCATTTTTCATCACACATAACAATATGATGTAGAAATGATTTGTCTTTACGTCATGACAGCAAAGAAAGGCAAGCTTTGAGACGATTGCTCTTGTGGTGCTTGTTTAATTCATGCAGTACTCATTTATCTAGCTACTTTACTGTGCTGATTTGTTTCAAATGGTCCAATATCGTTGGAATGCTAACATCAAACCTTGCTGCTAATTCATGCATAGGTTGAGATGGATTCGTTTCCACTATAGCTTTCAGCTCATCATTATCCGCCTTGGTCTCAGTCACCCACGTGGCTCATTTTCAAGATTAAAATCACCAGAATCAAACTTCTCAAACCATTGACAATATTTCAAGCTGTCTGCACTGCATTGGTTCCATGGTGGAACTCATATTCCAAAAACATGAATTTTTGACTTATCTATGGTTTCACAAAAATTGCTCTAAAAAAATTTGAAAGATAATCACAAGCCAAAAACCTTGTGTTTGAAAGAATGAGAATGTACCTTACCTTCACAATAAAAATAAAACAAGAAGTGTCAAAACGAAAATGTCAGAGATGTCAAATTCAGTACTTAAGGAAATCAGACATTTGATACTTAATGACCTAATATAAATGGCCAACAACGTATAAGAAAAAATGCTCAACATCACTAATCATCATGGAAATGAAAATCAAAACCACAATGAGATATCATCTCATCCCAGTTAAAAAGGCTGCTATCAAAAAGACAGAAAATAACAAATGCTGGCAAGGACACGGAAAAAGGAGAATGCTTGTACACTGTTGGTGGGAATGTAAATTAGTATAGTCACTAGGTTCTCCAAAAAATTAAATATAGAAATACCAGATGATCCAGCAATCTCATTGCTGGGTATACACCCAAAAGAAAGGAAATCTGCATATTGAAGAGCTATCTGCACTCCTATGTTTACAGCAGCATTATCTGTAATAGACAAGATAGGAAATCAACCTAAGTGTCCATGAACAGATGAATAAAGAAAATGTGGTATATATACACAATGGAATTATTATTTCACCATAAAAAAAATGAAATCCTATCATTTGCAACAACATGGACAGAACTGGAGGACATTATGTTAAGTAAAATAAGCCATGAACAGAAAGACAAATATCACATGTTCTCATTCATATGTGAAAGCTAAAAAAGCTGATCCCATGGAGGTAGTGAATAAAAGGTGGTTACCAGAAGCTGGGCAGGGTAATGGGTATGAGAAGAGGTTGGTTAATGGGTACAAAAATACAGTTAGACAGAAGGAATAAGATCAGTAACACAACAGGGCAATTATAATTAACAATAATTTATTGTATATTTCAAAATAACTAGAAGAGTAGATTTGTAATGTTCCCAACACAAAGAAAGGATACATGTTTAAGGTGATAGATATCCCAATTACCAGATTTGATTATTAAATCAAATCTTGTTTCAATCTTTGATGCATGCTCGTATCAAAGTATCATATATATTCCATAAATATGTACAACTATTACATATCCATAAAAAATCTTTTTTAAAAAGCCCACAAAAGTCCTTTTTGGAGGTAGAGTTCAATTTTAGCTTCATCAGTTCCTCCTGCAACTTAGTCACACTGATAAAGTATTTACTTCAGACAGGTCCTGAGGTGTGAAGTCCAAAGCCAACCAGAAACTTTAAATATAATTTAGTCTTACTAGAACATGTTAATCTTTTCAGAAATTGTGACTTCATTTGCATCAAATACTACTACAAGTCTCAGTGTGGCTTGTTATTTGGCAGTGGGGTGAACAACCATTAGTTTGCCTGAGACTGAGAGGTTTTCTGGGAAGTGGACTTTCAGTGCTAAGACCAGGACAGTAATGAGCAAACTGGAATGGTTGGTTACCCTACTTGGCACTTGAATATTGGCTGAATGAAAGACAAACCTGATTCCGTTGAATATGTAACACTTCAACAATGAAAATGGGTAGTCTCCAGTTGTCATTTACTCAATTTTCCTGTCCAATTTGAACCTCAAGAAAGCTGCATTTCCTTGAATAAAATCAGCAATGCTCTCACTTGTTCTCCCTCTATAATTTTAAATTCTTTATGTTCTGATGTCTGTGTATAATCTACAATCAGATGACACCATAATTTATATCCCTAGACTGATCTCTCCTTTTGAGTTGTAGGCTCATATATCCATGTGCCTACTTGACATCTCTACTTGAATATTTAACAGCAAATGAGTCATAACTGTCCAAAAGATAGGTAATGATTTCTCCCCTGAAACCTGCTACTCTGCAAGATTTCTCCATCTCAATTAATTGTACTCCTATGCACTTAGTTGTTCACCCCAAAACTTAAAAGTCCCTGATTCTTTCCTTTCCCTTATACCCCAACATTCAATTCATCAACTCCTGTTGATTCCATCACAAAAAGAAATCCTGGATCCTTCTACTTCTCCCGATCTCCACTGCTATCAGTACTTAATTCAACAAATGTTCATTGAGTGCCTAACATCTGTAATGCACCAACACTATTCTAGGAGCTAACAATGTAGGAACAAAACAGAAAAAAGCCCTATCCTCACAGAACTTATAAAAACCACTACCATGTACTCAGACTAATAAACTTTCTAACCAGTCTACCTGCTTCATCCCTTGTCCCCATTCCAGAACATCCAGAATATTCTCTTTACAGCAGCTAGGGTAATCTTTGAAAATATTCTTTCCTGCTTAAAACTTTCCAATGGCTTCCTATCACACTTAGAATAAAGTGTGTCTGTGTGAATAAAGGGTGAATAGAATAAAGTGTGACTGTGTCTTTGACACAGTCCTCAAAATCCCACGTCCTGGTCTCTGCCTACCTCTGAAACTTCTGTGTCAAAGCTACTCCTGCTAGAAGTCCTTTGCACATGTTAATCCTTCTGCCTGAAATACTCTCACCTGAAAGTTTCAGGTACTTGGACTGCTTCGTCATTCATGTCATTCATGTACCAGCTCAAATGTTATTTGCTCAGGGGCCTTCCCTGACCACTGCCTACCACTCTAGTTTTTTATTCTATTATCTTGTCTTCTTTTCTTCTTTGCACTCATAATCTTTGTTTTCATGTCTGTTTACTGCCTGTTTAACCTGTTAGAATGCAAACTCTGTGTGAGATGGGATTTTATCTACTACTTAGTTCACTACTGTTACCTTGGTGTGAAATGGAACCTGGGGAGGGAAGCAGAGAGGCAGTAAGGAAAGTGTATCTTACAGCAGAGTTCAGCATATCTCTTTAACAATTTCTACAATTGCCAATTCTGACTGCCACTGACTACTAATTCTCCATAACCTGTTTAAATTCTCTCAATACTCCACAAATCAGAAATAGTTAAGGATATAAACGTAAAGAAAACTCACAATCTTAAAAACTACTTTCAATGTGTCATAAAATTAAACTATGCCACAAGATTCCAGAAGATGGAAATACCAAACTTTTCTTTTAAAGTGAAAACAAAAAAAATACACTGGAACTCCTCTCCTGTCACAGAAGTAGTTTCTGTGTGGCAACTGAATTCAGCTTTTCTGCATTCACTTCAGACTCTTTTCATTTCTTATTGGAGACAGGTAGTTAGACCCCATTAGTATCCAACCATTTGTGCTCACAAGTCAGGTTTTTGCTAAGAGTCTAAAGTGAACCACATTTGGTCCTTGGGTTACATGTTTGACCCTCCCTTATTCTAAAGAATTGAGACTTGTAAGTATTTCCCTGTGGAGAGCTGTTACATTACAATTTTAAAGTATATTTACTGATTTTTAAATATCTAATAGGTGAAGAAATAACTGCTACAGATTCTCAAAATGATCGATTAATAAAACTAATAAAAATCAATTAAAAAATTAATAAAAAGCACTGTCTTAAACAATTATTCACTAACATAACAATGACTGCATTGTACATGAACATACTTACCTCTTCAAAGCCCATTTCAAATAAACATTCAACAGCTCCTCTGACAGGCAAGAGTCTAGTGGAAAAAGTTGTGTTTCCAATCCGGATAGATCTATATTTTTCATCATTAGGGTTTCTGATGAAAAACCAAAAGTTTGATTATATAAAGTAATTTACATTTTTCATAGTGCTTTTGCATTTCTTTTCACATTTCATACTGGCTAAACTCCTAGATGGTAGTATAGACTTCAACTTTAAAGAAAGAGGAAGCAGTTTGGAAAAGCAGTCCAATTTTGATTCTTACCTCAGTACACATCTAGTACAACCTCACTGTTTAATTTCATAGCTGATAATATTAATGCTGCCATTATGAAAATTCATGTGACATTTTCATTTTGTGCTGTTAAAGCTAGATACCCTTATGAGTCTTTTAGGTTGTTAAAAGAAAACAAAAAAATCCATGTAAGCTCCAGACAGGGGGCAGAAGATTTTGTGTTTTGTTCTAATGAATCCTCATCATCTAGCATGGTACCTAGCACATAGATGGTGGTTAATAAATATTTGTGAAATGAATGAATAAAAGTAACTAAATAGCTATATAAAAATGGATCATAGTTCCTCAAAGACTTTACTACTGACAAACATGAAACCTGATATACCTTTATAGTCACTTGATTTTCTTTCTTCCTTACATCAGTGATCATTTTTGCTATAAGTTCTGCTGTAGTTCAAGATATATTTTTGACACAGAAAGTATGGTAATAAAAAGATATAAATTTCTTTCTACCATAATTAAGATTCTGAATAGTATGCATAAGATGAGTAACCAGCACATGAAAAGCTCTGAGATTTTTAATAACCCTGATAAATCAGAAAGATTTTTTTTTAAATCAGAAAGAAGATACAAGGTTAACATAATCATGGTATTATACTTAAAAGACCCTCAAAACATAGTTTAGGATGAAAAGTTTCATATCTGATACCAACCGCCTTAAAGTGGTTGTGGCTTCCATTAGCACTATGTTAAGAAGGATTCTGAGGCTGTGTCTGGAGTCCATATGACAGGTATGCTGTGGCTATCTGCCTAAGGTATGAAATGGGGTGTGGGCACATGCTAGCAACTGATTTGTCATTCTTGTCTTAACTATACATGTTTTCTAGATATTTGGATATAAAAACAAAACTCCCCAAACAAATATTTTAATTGTCCAAATTTTAATAAGCTTTGCATGTTTTCCATCAATTCCTGATTGCCAAATGGTCATAAATACTAAAAGAATGTTATTAAGCTTCTTTTTCCTTAATTTCAAAAATTATACACGTTTATTACAGAATATTCAGAGACAAAAGTTCTAAAGTGCTATTCAAAACGTCCACAGACTGGTGCTGATCTATAAATTCTTAACTATCCATCCATGAAAAGAGTAGTCATTGAGAGTGTTCAGTAATTTTTATAGCAATGTGATATTACCATGAAATTTTCACTGTATTTCACAAAAGTTAAAGGTCCACAAAGGATTGGAAATTAAAAACAAAAACAATGTTCTTCACCACGGATAATATGAGAATCATAGATAGTTGAAAAACACAGAAAAATGTATCCCCTACTCTTCCATTAGATAAGGGGTTCTCAATCTCAGCATTACTAACATTTGGGGCCTTTGTTGTGGGAACTTCCCTGTGCGCTGCAGAATGTTTGGCACCGCTGGCCCTTCTAAGCCACAGGATGTTACAAGAGGTCTCTCTTACTACTTAAACAAACAAAAAACTGTAAAAAAAATTGTACATTTATCAAAGCTAGTTACAAGTAAATGAGGCATATTTTCATGACACTCAACACGTTCCACAGGGTCATAAACATGTTAGTACCACCAGGATGATATACCCTACTGGTTCAAAACTGTTTAAGCTATTTTGATCTACTTTTTTTGCCAATAGATTTCAGATCTCTATATGCTTAGAGTGTTTCTCTCTGCTTGATTTTCTAGTGTTTCTTCTTTCTCCACTGTTCAGAAATTCTTATAAAACTTACACTAGATATTCAGATATAGCTTATTTTGATATATGTTGTTTCAATGTAAACATTGATATGTAGTTTAGATTTTCCTCTTTAGTTTTTAATGAGCAATTTTTCATACCATCTCTTAATCTCACACATTTATCTGTTTTTCTCATTAAAAGCATATTACAAACAGGGTCCAGTAATGAGTCAAATCCGGTTCTCCAAATCCTATCTTTCTCTTACGAAGTATGTTGAGCAAACCAGCCAACATAGACTAAAGTCAACAGCCTGCCCCTGAAGCCCTGAAAGACTTAGAGAACTTGTCTGTAGGGCCATCAGACCTCAAACTCATCAGATCCTGTTTCCTGACCTTGGAAAAGTGCCATGCAAATATTTTCTTAAACTCTTAACTTTTCAGCATCATCCCAGTGTGTACACTGTCCTTGTGCTTATCACCACACTCCTTATCCTTCAGTATGTTAAGGTAATCCTAAGGAACAACTTCACTTTTGCTCAATCTTCTTCCATTAGCTTAATTTTTTCTGAAGACTTTTCTCAGTTTTTGATGTAATGCGTTGCTGTGTGTTGTTTCTATCTCTGTTGCCCATTAACTATCTCTGTAACTTGTATTATTTATGCTGCTTGTTAGCAATTATTTCGTACCTTTGCTTGGGATTTTTTTGAGTTGTTGATGATGCTGAATGAATGGGCTCTTGTAAGGGCAGCAAAACTTCCTGTATATCACTCAAGCATCACTTTGAACATATTTTCTTGTCTTCCTAGTTTGTCATACCCCCACAGTTATCAAATTATTTAACTTACGGAAAATTAGCCTTTGTTCTTATGGTATGAATGGTAGGAAAAACTCACACTTTTCACTTCAAATGTCACGGTCTACCATATTTCTAAGATTGTAAGACATGTTAATAGTAGGCAACAATAATAGCATCTCAGAAAAAAGAAAAAATCACCTATTCCAGAATTTCAGAAACTTTGAGAATTAAATACATGTGATCGTTTACTAGCCCTCATCTTCTTTAGAATGCATAATCCCAGAAAGGGTTCACATAAGTGGAAACTTAGTACATAAGTGCATCCCATAATCTTGTATTTGTATTACTCCATCACAAAAGCTGGTTTGTAGGTATCTTTAAATTTTATATCTAGTCCTAAAAATCTGTTATTCTGAGATACACCTAAATTTTTCAAAAACTTCTCTTTGCCTTAAGAACCATCTCTGGCTCTAACTGTACTATTCTGTTTCTGACAAGCAAAACTTATACACCTAATCTAGTTTAACATGAAACATGTCTGGTTATAAAACTTCCATACTCTTCACCACAGAAGCTGCCAACAAATTTACCAATCCTCAATCACCTACCCACCCTCAATTTCTCCAAGTGTCAATGGTAATGGAGTAGAAATCTAAAGTTACTTTTGATTATTTTATCTTCTCCCATTACCAGTTCCACTCCATGCATTCAGTCATTGAGAATTGCCAATCCCTGGCTACAACACTTCTTTCTCTATTCGATCTCCATTTATATTTATGACTACACAACAGTTTCACAATTAGAAATCAATGCCTTGTGTCTCACATTATTCAACATGGAACTCTTTCATTATGCTTCTCTTTGACTACAGAAACTACAATTGCTTTCTCCTGCCTATCATGTCAGATACATGTTTTCTGTTACTCCATCACCTTATCAAACCTACATTCTCAAAACTGTCCCACATCAGGTTCCCCTGCAAGTGCCTCACAAAAATATTTAAGTGCTTAAACATCATCCTAAAATTGTTCTCTAGATTTTATGCTGTAACTGTTTTCCATACTTGTGCCTTTCTCCCAAATATATTTATGTTCTTTGAAGAAAGAAATCATTTTCCATTCTTGCCATTTTCTAATCACACCCAGTGCAGCTGGTAATTAATAACTGTGTGCAGTTTGCAAAGAAAATCAGTGGAAAATCAAATATACATTTTATGGAACCAATGAAGCAAAGTATGTAAGGAATCCCTATGGAATGTCAGTGAAACTATTACAAATTTTTGAGAAAGCAGATATTATTGAAAATAGCTCATTTTTATCTAGAAGTCAGTAAACTGGAAAAAAAGTAAAAGGTGGAAACTCAAGGCACCTTGTGTATGCAAATTAGCACATTTTATTTTGTAATGATTCATGACTGCTAGTGGGAGGACATGATAAACATCATTCAAAGCAGAAATTTAAAACTTAATAAAAGTATTATTTTCACTTGATATGCGTGTATAGCAAAAAGTATCATTGTTTCAAAAAAACCAAATGTGCTAATGAAATTCTCATTTCGGCACTCGTTCTATAAAATACCGTAGTTATCCCTCAGTTTACATGGGGGATCAGGTTTAGGACATCCCCACCTCCATCTCCAAATCTGTGCTACTCAAGTCCCACAGTCAGCCCTGCAGAACCCTCTTATATGAAAAACTGGCCTCTGGGGAATACTGTATTTTTCATTGGTGTACAGTTGAAGAAACTCCATATATAAGTGGACCTGCCCAGTTCAAACCTGTGTTGTTCAAGGCCTCAATTGTGTATTGGACCCTGAAGTAGGAGCTAAGGGTATCAAGATGATAGCCCTTATATAGTCCCTTACCTCTAATGCTAGTGGATTTCCCCAAACAGCAAAAAGAACAGAAAACCTTGCTTTTCTCCACTCTAAGTTAGATTAGCAGATCTGTAAAGTTGTGTGGCTGGGGACCAAGAAGGGATCTGGAGCTTTTCTGTTAATAGGTTAGCAAGTTACTGAACTTGGGGGTTATCAGTCCCTTCCTTCCTTCCCACTGCAGCCTGAAGGAGTTTGAATTCTAAGAATATGAGGACAGGGACACTATTATAATGCCTAAGACAAACTAAAAAGGGAAATTTTTCATACCATCTCCAATTACATGAGTTCTAAACTCCCCTAATTTCTTTTTTAGATAAAAACTCTTCAAGATCAGAAACATAAGACATCAGTAAAAACTGTAACTGACAGCATGCCAAGTTTCTTTTAGGAGTTTAGTAAACATTCATAATGGCGATTATGATGTTAAATGTCATTATTTGCATGCAAAGGTTTCTTCCTCAAAACAACTGAATCTCAGCATTTTTGGTTTCACTGATTGAAAGCAGAAGTTAGTACTCATTAGAAGGCCACCTCTCTTTTCTGAATAGTGAGGTTTAAATAACTCAGTGGCTTTCCAGGTGGGAAGTCCCAGCTGATGGGTTTTGGGAGAACTCAGTCTCTTAGTTCATTCACAGAGTCCACTGCCATCCATGATTTCTGAGGAGATGTAAGGCCTCTCAAGGAAGAAAAGGTGAGTTGAGAAGTTGTCACAGAGGAGGATGGTTGTCCCCACATAGGTCACAATTGTAGCAATGAAGAGGCCACATGCTGCATTGATCATACCATCTGGCACATAATAAGGGCTCAATATGTTTTCCCTTCAATTTACTTTAAAAATCATTAATGTTACCTAAATGAACAATATTATTACCATGGATAAAAAAAAAAAACTGCCCTTGTAACTAATGTCTTTAAAAAATGGGTCACATGAAATCTATAACCTTGAAACTGAGAAGAATTTCCTGTTAGACTTCATGCCAATATACCAACCACTTAGAAGAGCAAGTGTACCAGGGGCTGAGGACAGAGAACCTAGATGATCATGATGATCGGATAAACGAAGTAACACCACTAAAGCACCTGGAGCTCCTTTAACCCAAGTTCTATTTCCCTCGTCCACATACCATGTCCCTCTTTAAGACACGATATCATCTAATCTGAAGAACTGAGGGTGGGAAATGATTCAAAATGAAGAATCAAATCTGCCTCCCAATCCCCCAAATCTGTAAGGTCCCTTAAAGCTCTAAAAGTATACTTTTTGCTCACAGGAGAATGAAGCAAATTACTCTCATCAACAGTGATAACCTTCACTAATTCTTATTTATTTACAGGGTAATGTTGAATAGTAGAATCCAGCCATTAACATGAAAAACTGTAACTGTAAAATACTATGGTTAATGTTTCAATCAACAAAAATGCGCACACACACACAAAAAAAATCAAAAATTCAAAACCCCACCACTTCGATAGTATTATGCTTTAAGTTTTAGGATATTCACAAAACGGGAAGAAAACATCACTTTGTCAGGAACTAACTTCTGATAAGCATGTGGAAATGTAAGCCACCCTGCTCAGAAAAATACTCGCCGTGGGAACGAAGCGCTGTTACAGTTTACGTCCTGACATTCAAGACAGTTAAACAAGGAGACGAGGGGCCGTGTCTGGGGCACGTCTTCCCACCTCCCCTCCGCCCTGCCCTATCCCCGGCACCTCCCTTTCACACCGAGCACCCCGACATGAGGTGTCAAGTCACAACTGCAAAGAAACTTCCTCTTCTCGGGCGGCGGTAGAACGCGGCCGGGTCCTGGGCCCCTGGCCAGCGGCTCGGACGCTGAGCCGAAGCCGGGTCCGGGCCTGGGTCCCTCTGGGCCTCGCCGACCTCTGGCGTCCGGGCCGGGCGCCCCCAGACCCGGGCCGAGCAGGCGCCACGGCCTGCCTGCCCCAGTACCCCCGTCCAACCCTGTGGCCTTGCACCTGAGGATGTTGTCAGCGTATGTGAGTAGCAGCTTGGAGGCCTCCAGAAAGGTCTCAGGGGTGTTCTGGCAGAGCTCGGCCACGGCCGGGGACGCCGAGCCGGAGGAGCTGCCCAGCGCCGCGGCCGCCATGCTTGAGCGCCAGCGGCCGTCACCGCCCCCCGCGCACCGCGTCCCGCACTGAGCAGGCGCCTCAGCGCGCGGCGGCCACCGCGGCGGGCCGGGAGGGGCGGGGACCTCGGCCGGGAGTTGCGGGGACTCTGCGCGAGGGGCGAGGGGCTGTTCGGAAGGTGGGGGGACCTGGTCCGGCAGGGCTGTTTCGGGAGGGGAAGGAAGGCCGGGGAGGCAGGTGGGTTCGACTAGGAAGGGTAGGGTGCCTGGTCGTAAGGGTTGGGGGGCTTCCGTCGCGAGGGGCGGTGGCCTGGTTGGGGGCGGGGGAGGGGCATTGGCCCGGAGGGGCGGAGTGCCGCGTCTTCAGGGCCGAAGAGCTGGTCTTGGAGGGGTGGGAGGCTTCGGCCAGCTAGGACGGAGCGAGCAGGTGCTGTCCCTTGCCTCGCAGAAACGCGGATTCCTCCGCGACCGCGATTAGCTTTAATCGAGCTAGTAAGGTGGAGCAACCGTCTATACCGCTCTCCTTTCCCCACAAATAAAACAACCTTCTCTTCGCAGGTTGTCAGGGCGCTCTAGACAGATGTAGATGAAAGACCCCAGAAGGAAGGAACAACAAACGTTCAAAAACAAAAGCGTAGCTGTAAACTCTGCTGGATGTGTGATTTCTTTTCAGAATGATGTAAAACATTGAAAAGCTCTAATTTAAGTCCCAGCTCAAATAGTATGATTCCTCTGTAATGAAGTGTTTTTTTAAACCACAGGTTGAAAAATACATTAATGAGTGGGCTCAGTTTACCGTCTGGTGACCTGCATAAAACACATACACGATAATAACAAAATAGAACAGAATAGAATAGGGGGCGGGGAGAACAAAAACTTGCATCCCACAGTGTAAGGGTATTATTTTGTGAGTCTTGTTCTGCAGGTAGATCATTTGATCAGCATCTTTTATTCCTATTAGAAGATGCATCCCTCACTACTTTAAAGCATTGTGTGCTTCACCAGGCCTTTGATAGTATATATACTTCACCAATGGCTTCCTTCTTTTTAGAAATTCCTTTCCAAACCTCAACAAATATTTTTCTTGACCTTACGTTTTTAAGATAAGTTATCTAAGTAACCTCTTAAAAAGTTGATATTTCATCTCTTTGCTTTTAAGATTTGAAGTTTTTTTCCAGTATCTCTGAGCAAGCCCATGAGCAATGCTATCCAGTTTAATTACCATTAATCTGCCAGATATGTATAAATTTTTAATAAACGAGTAGGTTTTTGGACCAACTTGGAAGAATAGTGTGTTCAACGGATAGTATGTTGTTGCTAGGAGCTGTAACTAAAATTTTCAGTGGCTTAATGCAAGAGAAATTTCTGGCTCATATAACAGTTTAATAATGCAGATGTCATTAGTCAGTGAGCCCATGCTCCTTCCATCCCTTGTAACAGTAGTCAACAAACATTTTCTGTAAGGAGCGAAGAGTAAATGTTTAGGCTTTATGGACCACAGGGTATGTCTCAACTATTAATATTGAAATTCTGCCTCTGCAGTTGCACCTCCCATAGGCAATACTTTAAAATGAGTGGGCATGGCTATGTTCTAGTGAAATTTTATTTACAAAAATAGGCAGCCTGCTGGGTTTGGCCTGCAGGTTGTAGTTTACTAACTCCTGCCATACAGCCTCAGAGACTGATGCATTTAGTTAGTGGTTGGGAAAAAAAAGAAAAAAAAAAAGGGCACACCTACTTTTTAACCACATGAGCCCAGCAATAACATACAACATTTTCTCTACCATATGGTTAGCAAGAATGAGGCCCCATCTAAATAAAAAGGGGGGAGGCTTGGGAAATGTAGTCCCTGGCTGGACAGGTACCTCTCACAACTACATAATGGAATGAGAGGGTGGTAGTGCTGGGTGTGAACTGAAGGAAGCCAAACTCTGTAAAATAATTTTAAAGAGATTTATTCTGAGCCAAATTTGAGAACCATGACCCGGAGCCACTCCCAAGAGGCCTTGAGCAAGTGGACTTGCTGTAGCTGGGTTATAGTTTGATTTTATACATTTTAGGGAGATATGGGTTACAGGTAAAGTCATAAATCAATATGTGGGAGTGCCAAACCAAACATTGTTGTGCCAAACCAAACACTGGTTTGGCCCAAAAAGGTGGGACATCTCGAAGGGGGGGGCTTACTGGTTATAGGTCGGTTTAAAGATTCTTTGGCTTGTAATTGGTTAAAGACAGGAAGCTTTGTCTAAAGGCTTGGAATGTTTTAACTTAGGGAGCTGTTATCAGAGATAAGCCACCAGACATAGAATTGTTGTGTAAATTGAGGACCTGCAGGTTTGTCTTGCATTCCCTTAGGCCTGTTAAAGGGTTACAAAGGATGTCTCCAAGAAGGGAGTGGGGCATGATGAGGCATTTCTGACCTCCCTCCTCCTGGCAGACAATTTAATTTTAGGATATTCCTTTGGCCACCAGTGGTCCATTCAGTCAGCTGGTGGGGGGTTGGGGTGAGCCTTAAAATTTTATTTTAGTTCACATAGGGTTATAACTAGCTGTCTCTGCCACAAACTATACCTTAATTTGGGTTTCTTTTTTCCACTGGTACATTTATTTATCCTTATATAAAAATATTATATATTATACAGTGGTTTTGATTTTTTTAAAGCAACAGATCACTTTTTTTTTTTCAAATACAATCTTAGAGTCTCTCTATATAAAACACCAAAGTGGAAATGTTCCGGAATTGAAGCAAGGAGGATAGGGGAGGGGCAGAATGCTGTCAGCTCAGCCTTCCCCTTGACAGATATAATGGCCATAAAGTACTTTTGTGGGGGAATATGCCACCACAGTGTGAAAACCAATGCCATAGCATTAATACTGTGATGATAATGTGTAGTTCCTAAAATCATAGAAATCACCATTTAGTTTTTTAAAATCACCTGAAATTTGAGTCCTTCCAGATTACTCTTTACCAACATCTCTAAGTTCTTGAGTAACTAGTCTCTTTTGGATACCACCATTTATAAAGTTATTAAGGGAATTCATTATAATAAGGGGTTTTATCTCACTCTTTTCCTCTTCTTCCATGTAAATCAAGTTGAATACATTTTGATTCTTCAGTTTTCTTTAGAAAAGTTGAAAATATTAAGCTACCCTTCATTTCTTTATATCCATCATTGCTTCAAACGACCAAAGGACAGTCTAGTATTAAATCAACTTTGAACTTCCTATTCTTTTGAGGATTTTTTTGTTCTAAAATAATGAATTTTTTTTCAGGATTCCACCTTCATTAAGAACATCATCTCTGGAGCTGACACATTGTGGCACTATTCTTAAATGAAATAGAAAAAAGAAATAACCCACTAAATTTTCCCAAGATTGGTTTTATTATATATATATAAAGTTAACCTCAATAAAGATCATCAGCAAAGAGAAGGGTTGGAGCCTTTCAGAAATTTGTGTGGTGATTCACTATTGTGTAACTGCACTAAGTGATTAACCAACAGCTATTTATTCAGGGCCTGCTGTGCACACAGCAGTCTGAGATAGATGGCATACTTTTAATCTAGTAGGGAAGACAAATCTAATTATAATAACTTACACACAAATAGCCCTTTAGTTGAGGAAACAAGTTACTGTGAAGAGAAAAACAAAAGTCATTTGGTAAGAAGTGCACAAAAAGGGCCCATACACTAGCAAATGTAAGGGTGTTTATTCATTCTTTCCATAATTCTTTTATTCACCAGATATTTATGAAGTGACTACTAAATGCCAACCACTGTGCTAAGCACTGTTAAACAGTGAAGGAGATAAGCATGGTCCCTACTTTCATGGAAATTATAATGAGTTTAGAGCAGTGGTCAGACCAGCATCAACAGCATCACCAGGAAACTTATCTGAAAGACAAATTCTCAAGCCCTATCTTTAAAGGCTGGGCCCAGCAACCTGTGTAGTAACAAGCCCTTCAGGTGATTTTGATGCACAGTAAACTTTGAGAACGACTAGTTTAGAGGAAAGAAAATTTAACTGAGCTGTAGTTTCATTGAGTAGGGAGAATTTGAACATAATCCTCAGATGAAGAAAGTGAGAAAGGAGACAGAGGACTTCTAGCTGTGAAAGAAAAACCCACCCCCACCTAATCAGGGACAATATCCTAGCAATATTTCCTTCTCAACATCTCTTGCATCTCTCTTCCTTGCCATTGCCTTAGTTCAGGGCCTTATCATGTTTCATCCAGTTTTAACTCTTTTCCCTGTGTTCATTCCCGCATCCTTCCAATCCACCCTGTACACTGCTGCAATAGTAACCTCTCTAAAGCACACATCTGATCATGTTATTCTCCTGGTAAAAATTTTCTATAGCTCCTTCTGCCCGCATTCTAAAGTCAAATGGTGCCAGGAGCCAGGTAACTTAAATGTATGAAGTGGCTTTCTTTCAGACAAAAAGGAGTAGGGAAGACTAGTGAAGGGAAGAGAGTTTACTATGATATTTCCAGAGGAATTTAGATTTAGTAAAAGAATGTTGCACTCCAAATTAGACCATGGCTACCAGCATGTGATCTCTGACCCATGGGATCAAATCCAAAGTCTTCAGTATGACACCCAAAGCTTCTGTGATCCAGTCTCTGCTTTACTCTCAAGCTTTGTCCTACACCTCATTTGACATTGATTATACTGCAATACTCAGCAGTTTGTAGAAGATACCATGACACTTCTGCCTCCAGGCCTGTGAACAACAAATGGTTAATAAACAGCACCTAACTGACTTCTTGCTTTTTTATATTTACATATTATATTCTCCCCTTACATATTCACAGCCAGCTCTGTGCAAATAAAGCTAATGAATTTTTCAGACACAAATGCCTCCATTGTCGTCAGACATTAGGTGTGGTATTTTGAACACTGTCCTGGATCTGGAGATAATTTTTAAAAAGTAAAAACTATTATAATTACAAAAGCATTATTTACTGTAGAGAAGGCAGTAAATAAAGCTAAGCAAAACTAAGGAGAGGAAACACCATAATCATTGTATATTCTTGCAGACCTCTAAAAAATTTTTGAAAAAATGGATATATATTGTTTTGTAGGAAGATATACCTCCTAACAAATAGTCTCAACATCTTTGCACATTAATATTCACCTATAAAATCCTTTTAATGGCTGAATAACATTTGGATGTGTCATAGTAATTCCTTAATTCTTTCATAGAATTCCAGTAGAACATGGTGTCTCTTCTGCGACAACACGCAAACATTTGGGCATTACCAAAGAAAAATTCCCTTTTGGTGGGCAAAAACGCTATCTCATCGCGTTATTCGCAGGTCCTTGATCATCTGCCAGTCTCTGTAGTTCCGACATCGGTGTGTCAGCCAGGACAAACAGCTACCCAGCCACCGCCCACCGTCTGACCTCCGCCAAGGTGACGCGGCGCAAAGAGAACCGGCTGAAGCCGGCTTGGACGGGACGCGTGCGTGCGAGCGCGCATGTGCTTACGTGCGTGTGCGTGCGCGCGCGCGGTCGAGAGCGTCATCACCGAGCACCCGTGGCTGCGCGTGCAGCGCGCTGATAGCACTGTTACAGGTATCACTCGTTCGCTGCTCTCCTCCTTCGCCACTCCACAGCCCAGATCGGGTCGGGGATGAATTTCGAGAGGGGAGTCCGAGGGTCTGGGACCTGATTTCTTTTCCTCTCAACGTATTTTCTTTCGGTGTGTGGTGGTGCTTGAGAGGGCGGTGCAGGGAATGGCCACACCCTTTTACTCCATCCCTTGGCCTTCGTAGTACCCCTGGAGTGATCAGCTAGTCCTAACCTTGCCTTCCACAGATGACCTAACCTTGCCTTCCACAGACGAGCCTATTGGAGAAGTTTAGAGGAGAGGAAAGACCTGTTCCCTTCTCCCAGTCACAGGCCTGCCTAGTCACAGAGTCGATTGTCAACCCAAGTGTCCAAACGATCAGGCTAAGGCTCTTGGTCCTGAGTGGCCTTTCGAAATTGCTGGTTATCTCTAGGGATTGAAGGTTGATAAAGCCCACTTACTGCACCTCAAAGAAAAGGCCCTGAAATATATTTTCTGTGCCACTGCCACCAGAAATGCTATTTAGAATAAGTCCTCAGTAGTCCTGAAAAAAGATGCTTCCTGCAGCCCTGATCAGGTTAGAACTGCCTTTATACTTATTAATTCTGATTTGGTGAATTGAATGAATAATTCACTTCTTTGTCTTCCAATGTCTGAGGGTACTTAAAGTCTAAAAAAGGAATTAAGTCTAAACAGGTGGTTTAAGGATAAAGTATAAATTAAAATGATGTAACAATTATTTTCTCTGTGCACATTAACCCCTCATATCAAGCACCCAAAAGAACACCTTAGATGTTCTTTCTTTGGCCCTTAAGATTTTAAACAGTGAATACCTTCTTAGTGTGTTGTGGTCTGTTACAGGAATGTGTTTATGATCATCAGAGTCTCAGCCATGTTGTCAAACTGCTTGCAGAATTTCCTGAAAATTACAAGCACTCATCTTCTATATCCAAGATTATGCCAGCGGTTAACAAGAAGTAAAAGGAAGTTTTTTGGAACTGTGCCAACATCTGAATTGCATAGACGAGTTGTCATTACAGGCATTGGCTTAGTGACTCCTCTTGGTGTTGGAAGGCAACTGGTATGGGATCGTCTTATCCAAGGAGAGAGTGGAATTGTTTCAGTGGTTGGTGAAGAGTATAAGAGTATCCCTTGCAGTGTTGCTGCTTTTGTGCCAAGAGGTTGTGATGAAGGTCAGTTCAATGAACAAAACTTTGTGTCCAAATCAGATATCAAGTCCATGTCTTCTCCCACCATCATGGCCATTGGGGCTGCAGAATTAGCCATGAAAGATTCTGGCTGGCATCCTCATTCAGAAGCTGATCAAGCAGCTACTGGTGTTGCAATTGGCATGGGCATGATTCCTCTTGAAGTTGTTTCTGAAACTGCTTTGATGTTTCAGACAAAAGGTTATAATAAAGTTAGCCCATTCTTTGTTCCTAAGATTCTGATCAATATGGCAGCAGGCCAGGTCAGTATTCGATATAAACTCAAGGGTCCCAATCATGCAGTATCCACAGCCTGTACCACAGGAGCTCATGCTGTGGGAGACTCTTTTAGATTTATAGCCCATGGTGATGCTGATGTGATGGTGGCTGGAGGTACCGATTCTTGCATTAGCCCTTTATCTCTTGCTGGGTTTTCCAGAGCCCGGGCTCTGAGCACAAACTCAGATCCTAAGTTGGCATGTCGACCGTTTCATCCAAAGAGAGATGGTTTTGTAATGGGAGAAGGTGCAGCTGTACTCGTGCTGGAAGAACATGAACATGCTGTTCAAAGAGGGGCCCGAATTTATGCAGAAATTTTGGGCTATGGACTCTCAGGTGATGCTGGTCACATAACTGCCCCCGATGCTGAAGGAGAAGGTGCCTTAAGGTAAAGACTGGTTGTTTCTTTCAAAATATGTCTTCAAATAAGACACTTATTGGAGTCCCAAATTAGGGAAAATTGTAGTATCAGGGTTTGGTGTACAGTATCTTTATTGTTTTTCTATTTTAGACTAAACATGGTTTTGAATTCTTTGCTTTAAACATTTGAAATATTTGAAAACATTTGAACATCCTTACAAAAATTGCATTTGAGTTAAGGCCAATAACGTTGTGAAGAAGACCATATGTGTCTCTGCCAACTTTTCATGCCTCCATTTCTGCTTAACAAACATCAGTGTGCTCCCTCCCACAGTCATCCTCTTCCTCGATCCTTCCATCAGACTCAGAGAGTAAAATCAACCCTTCTAGATGTGTCTGGTCTCTGCTCCATTTCAACAGGCTTCTGTGCTTTTCAAATCAACAATTCTCAATCTTTAATTACCCAGAAATCTTATTAAAATGCTGATTCTGACTCTGTACATGTAGGGTGGCACTTGAGGTTCTGTATTTCTAATATGCTCCCAGGTGCTTTGAAAAGCAATTTTACAGTTGTATAAGAGATAAGTGTGTTTAAAAAAAAAAACAAAAACCCCTGATAATGTGTCAATATGTTAGCTAATAGCCTAGTGTTCTTAAATCATATTATGTTTTACTCAGTTAAATTAGCCAGGAGTTAGCAAACCTTTTCTGTAATGGGACAAGTAGTAAGTATTTTTGGCTTTGTGGGCCATAGAGTCTGTTACAACTACTCAACTCTGCCATTGTAGTATGAAAGCAGCCATAGACAACACGTAAATCAATGGGCATAGATGTGTTCCTATGAAAGTATTTACAAAAGCAGGCATCTAGCCAGGGCCACGGTTTGTCAACCCCTGGGAGTTATACTTTTGAGTTTTAGTGAGTAGTTGCTGGTGCTAAAAATGTCAAGCAGAGTAACAAGCTAGATGAAGAAATAGTAATATTTAGGAGAATCCTTTCAGGACACTTCAAATTATACTCTAAGCTGCCTATTAAGAAATATCTATATTGATGTAGATATAGATATATCGCAGGAACTAAAGGGATGTTGACATCTAAAAGGTGTTCAAAAGTTCTTCCAGAGAAATTTTTTTTTTTTATTTTTAGATTTGTTTCTTTGCTTTTTGGTTTGGCCTCAGAATTCTTTATTTATTTAGAATTCTTAATAGCCTAAATAAAGAAGATTTTGAAAGGTTATTTGAAGCACTGAAGTAGTAGATTATTGGGAAATATGCCAAGTTTTACATTTAAATGTGAAAGAAAACATTAAAATGTAGTTATAGTGCTCATAAAACATTGCCACATTCATAAGAAATGCCTAGAAGAAAAATTATTCTGGTCTTCACTCAACATGGTTTTTTCTTGAAGGAAAAGTGCCAGTTCAAATAAATGGAATTATGTTTTATTAGTGATTATACAGTCCATAGGCTTGTGTGTTTAACTCATGGTGATGAATCAGTCCCAGGTGTGTGAATCATAATTTCCATGCAGATGGCATTCTAACCGACATGGTACTCCAAGATGGAATTGTGTTACTAGAGCGAAGGATTCTTTTCATTTAGTGCTAGGATAACTGTATTTCTTTCACATAAGCCATATAGAAAAAGAATCTCCTGTTAAAATTAAACTTAGTCCTGATAAATTAAATTTCTTTTCTTATTTTATCAGATGTATGGCTGCTGCTGTCAAAGATGCAGGGGTACAACCTGAAGAGATATCTTACATCAACGCACATGCTACTTCCACACCATTGGGAGATGCTGCTGAAAACAAAGCTATCAAACGTCTCTTCAAAGACCATGCATATGCCCTTGCAGTTTCCTCAACTAAGGGAGCCACAGGACATCTGCTGGGAGCTGCAGGGGCAGTCGAGGCAGCTTTTACCACGCTAGCTTGTTATTATCGAAAACTACCACCTACTTTAAACCTGGATTGTACAGAACCAGAATTTGATCTCAATTATGTGCCACTAAAGGCACAGGAATGGAAAACTGAGAAAAGATGTGTTGGACTCACCAATTCCTTTGGTTTTGGTGGCACTAATGCAACACTTTGTATTGCTGGCATGTAGGACAAATCATTTGTAATTAAGTATATTGATTTTTTAAATGTTATAAGTGAAGAAATAATATATATCTGTATATCAATACCCTGATGCCTTTTATGTATGTCAACCTTGGCACTCTTGATATTTTGGGTAGGATAATTCTTTGTTGGGGAAAGGGAGGTTGTCCTGTGCATTGTAGAATATTTAACAGCATCCTGGTCTCTTTCTACAAGATTCTAATAGCACCTCCTTCCCCAGTTTGACAAGCAAAAATGTTTCTAGACATTACCAAATGTTTTCTGGGGGACAAAATAACCCCCGCACGAGAACCACTTATCTGTGTTTTCCTAATACTCCAAGTCAAACAACTTTCTATGACCTTTCACCTACTCCTGTCCCTTTCATGGACATTTAGTAAGTAGCTACTCTGTGCTATACAGGGTTGCTGCAATGTGCAACTCCAGGTGTACCATTCACATACAACATACAGGAAGACATACAATGTAACTGGGAGTTTGCATCATTGATCAATATTCTTTGAGTACATCTGTCATCTGGTAATGGTTCATGTACCCTTCACCTATCTAGCTCTTTTTTCTATATATTATCCATATTATTATTCAGTAAATTAATGAAATTTCCCTAAACTCCCAAGCCATTAGTTCTCTGAAAGAAGAAAGTGAAATTGGTTTGTCATTATTTCTTATTCTTTTTGTATTTGCATTGGCACATAGTGATCAATGGAGATAAAAGTCTTTGAGAAGTAGAGCAGAAATTATTGGTGACTTAGGCTACATCCCCTCAGCCCTCCTCTAACTTCACTGCAGCTCTGGTAGTTTCTTATGTTCTTCCAGCATACCACCACAAGTGCTGGTGGTCCCTCTATTTTTCTGCCTTGGGGCTCTATCTAAAGCCAATGGATCCAGCTCATCTGCAGCAGGCTGGAAGTGTTGGGAGGGGGATGAGGACAAGTTCCCCAGAGGCGACGCTCAACCAATAAGAGATGGTAGTTGGTGCATAAGTGCCTCATCCTTCTTTCACAGGGATATCTAAGGTTCTACACAGATCCTGGGGATCCCCAGGGAGATAGAGCTTCAGTTGCCCACAGCGTTACATTCTCTTTACTGGCTCTTTTTTCCCTTCCCTGTCCCCTCCTTACACTTCCTGGTTTTTAATCCTGTTCTCAGGAATCACCTCCCAAACAACAACAACCTTATCTCAGGCTTTACTTTCTGGGTGACTCAAATTAAGACAGGAAGGTTCTGTTGTAATGGGAGTTTATATATTAACAAGATAGGGTGAATAAGGGGATAAACAGGATCTTCAGAAATGAATAGGGTTTCCCATATTTTAGTAGATGTTAAGGCAGTAAGGATAATGCCACTTAAGGTTAAGCCACTTAAGGTTTGGGATGGCTTTGTAATGTGTCAATTTGGCTGGGCTGAACTACACTTCCCAGCATTCCCTTTACTGAATATTCTCGGTTAAGGTGGTCCATAAGAGATTCTTTGGGGAGATTTAGAGGATGGAAGTAAATCAGCAGCCATTTTGTAGCTCTTACATGTTGCTTACCTGCTGGCTTCCCTTGATGTGAGGCAGTGGCTAAGCCTGCAACTGTTTCACCTTCCTCTGGATCTTCCTTGAGCTTCTCTGGCTCCTGGACCAGGTAGCTCCATGTGTTTAGCTTCATGATAATGAAAGGCTCCAGCTCTGTCCTATATCATCAAAGTCACAGGCAGTAAGAACTGACAGATTTCAGTTCATTCTTGTGTTTGTGGGTTCCAGCTTGTTTTTTTTTT
>VBSM01000813.1:9442872-9458298 GCA_008086735.1 Cheirogaleus medius | reverse complement strand
CGGCCTCCCAGAGTGCTAGGATTACAGGCGTGAGCCACCACGCCCGGCCCGGTTCCAGCTTGTTATTGTAACTTTACATCCATCTTCTCTTCCCAACTGCCTGCCTAGTGGACTTCACACTCCAGCATCAGAAGATAACAGGTGAAGATAACAGCATTACAATTACCATTTAACCAGTTCTCGCAATTGTGGAAGGCCAAATACCTATAACAAATATCTATATCTGTTTTAGTGGTTCTGTTTCTCTGATTCAACCCTGACTGATACAGGTGAAGAATGGGGGTTATTTGGAGTAACATAATCATATTTACTTTTGGTTTTTTTTTTCCCAAGCTGGTATCTTGGTTTATTTGCCAGTGAATTTCCACGTGTAGGGTACATTGTCTTCTGCTATTTTTGTGCCTAGGTTTTGGAGTACCTCAGTCTTCTGTTCAGGACTAACAGCCTCATAGTGTTTCTTCAATGCTCACAGCACAGACAGTAGCACCACACAGAAGGATGTCATGAGCAGAGGTATACATAGCTTCATGATGCTGACCATACGTCAGAATATGTGTGGAAATATGTTGTCAGGGGGATTTTTTTTCTTCCTCTGAAGATGTCCTGGGTGGAGGTGCTGGTAACTATTTGACTGGTGGCTCTTCTTCCTCTCCTCTAGGAACCGTAGCCCCTACACAGGGGGCAAGTGGTGAGCAGAACGAATTTCAGTGACTCCGATTTGAATTAACCTTCTGGTCATAACAGATCTGTGAGTTCTGTTCCAAATCATAAGCCCAGGCAAGAGAGTGAGACTCTTGTTGGGAGCCTCCTCCTGCTGCTGCAGCAACTGGGGAACCGAGGCCATGGGGACGTGGGACTTGAGCAGGGGCCGCCTGGCTGTGCGAGGAAAGAAGAGGCTGGACCGCCGCCGCCGGGCGCTTCTCAGGGGCGGCCACCCATATTTACTTTTAAAAACATCACTGACTTCAGAGTGAAAAACATATTGGAGGGAAGCCTGATTCCCTTAAGGGAAAACAGTGAGAAGGGTGTTATAAAATCCAGGTAAGAAAAGATTGTGGCCTGGATGAAGCAGACTATTTTGACCCAAGTTTCTTCCAAGTTGAAAAGCTTGTTTTCTTTCCCTAATCAACTTTGCTAGGGCATAAGTTATATACAATAAAATGCACCATTTTTAAGTATATAATTCAATGAAGTCTGATTAAGGTATGCACACACACAGGTAACCACCACCTCAATCAAAATAAAGAACATTTCCATCACCTCCAAAATTCCTTTGTGCCTTTGCGGTCAGCCCCTCCAGCTCCAGAAAATCACTGAAGAGCTTTCTGTCACTATAGATAAGATTTACCTTTTCTATAATTTTATATAAATGGAGTCATATAGAATATACTTTTTTACTCCTGGCTTCTTTCATAATGTTTTTGAGGTTTTATCAGTAATTCATTCCTTTTTTATTACTGATTTTTTTTTTTTTTTTTGAGGCGGTCTCACTCTGTAGTCCAGGCCAGAGTGCAGTGGTATCACCATAGCTCACTGCAACCTCAATCTTCTGGGCTCAGCCTCCCGAGTAGCTGGGACTACAGGTGTGTGCCACCAAACTCGGCTAATTTTTCTATGTTTTGTAGAGATGGGGGCTTGCTTTTGCTAAGGCTGGTCTCGAACTCCTGACCTCAAGTGATCCTCCTGCCTCAGCCTCCCAGAGTGCTAGGATTACATACAGGCATGAGCCACTGCACCCAGCCTGAATTTTAAAAATTCTTTAATCAGTATAGATACCCTTGACTTTTACTCTGTTCCTAATCCCTACTTAGCTTATTTTTTAATATTATACTTTGTCTCACTGTTATTTCTTAAATGAATATGTATTGCCTTTTGAACAGAAGTAAGTCAAGGATTTTTTAAAAAATCTATAGAACAAAAACATCCAAAGCAAAGAATGCTTTTGCTGAAACTCACAAATGTAGAAGGGGTTTAACGAAGGATGCACACACGTATCTTGTGTTTACATATGTTACTGAGATTATTAAAAGTACTGCTAGATATTTGAGAATTCCCTGTAGCCTAGCACCATGAGTATATGACTAATTTTGGACCCAAATATTCCACTCTTATCCCCAGGGTATTTACATTTAAGGAAGAAAGAGAACTTAATAAAAATAATAGTAGCTAGCTTTTATGTTAGTTCCTCTGAGAAGCAAATACCCAAACAGGATTTTCTGTGAGAGATATTTTTTGTGTGTGTGAGAGATATTTATTGGAGAAACACCCATGAAGGATAAAGGAGAGAGCAGAAGAAGGCAGAGAGAACCTTCAGACTGTGATAAAAATCTGACACCTGTGAAGGTGAGGGGACACAGGAATGAAAGAGGATTGGGTAGGAAAGGTCTCAGCTCAAGTGACATTCTAAGAAAGTTTTGGTCAGTCTAATGGGGAGTTCATGATCCAAAATCTCATAAAGGAGTTCCACGTCTCTCAGGAATGGGCCTGCCATTAATACCCTCACCGTGTCTGGTCATTGGCCGGGAGCTGCCTGGGCACAACGGATCTGGACTGTGCATTTTCCACGGCCATTGTAATCCATCTCTTGCACCACAGAGATCTGTTTCTCCAAGCAGGTTCATGGGACACCTCCTCCATGGTTCCCATGGGCCTCTCTTTCTGAGGGAACATTAATTTTCTTTTTATTTTTTAAAATCAATATAGATTTAGGGGGTACATGTGTAGATTTGTAACATGGATCTATTGTGTAGTGGTGAAATTGGCCTTTTGTGTAACCCTCTGAGGGAAAATTTGGAAGAGGGATGTTAGTAGAACAAACTATAGCCTCTGGTGCTGCAGTTAGTCTCAGGTCCACAACTGGTACTCATCCTCTCCCTAATGCACTATTCATTCTAAATTCCACTTACCCTCACTTATCATTTTTGCAGACTTGGTGGCTTTTCCCTGGTGGTGTGACCCAAACCTTCATTCCTGAGGAATGTAAGCCTTTGGTGATCATACTAGACCCTTTTCAGGCAGCGGTTGCTGTGGGTGTCAGGAGGCAAGGGGATACTAGGAGGTCCCCAAGCAGACCACCTAGATGCCACGTGTATTCTTCCTGTCCTAATTGTGTGAACACAGCCCTGCCTTCTCCAGCTGATTAGGGTCAAATAGCACAGCCAGGTCCTAGTAGCATCTACAGCCTTGTTGAATGTGGTACCTGCTGTGTCCCCTGGGAAGAGAGTATGTGCCCTTTGGAGACCATGATTTGCAACACTGTAGAGCCCAGAGTTGCAAAGATGGGAAGCACGAAATTCCTTATTGTGATTGCATCATTGGAAATGATGCTAAGTGGGCTCACTCCTGTTTTCCAGCTCCCTTGGTTCCTGAACTTATGTGTGTTTATTAGAGACTTAGCCTCATATAAAGGCCTTTGATTTAAACATATGCTGCATCCTGAGGATGGCACCACGTCCAGTCAGAATGTTGCCTCTGAGCTGTGATTCAGGTGTGCCTATGGAAGACTGTTCCAGCTTCGTTGAGGCTGGCTGCTTCTGGATGATGTGATGTGTGATACAACCCATGGATCCATGGCTATAGGCCTACTCCTATGGGCCTGTAGACATTTGCTATGAAGTAGGTTCTCCTGCTCAGATGCTGTGTTGTAAGAGATCCCATGCCTGTGGATCATGTATTCCACAAGGCTGCAGATAGTGATGCTAGCTGAGGCTGTGGGCAGGAAAGGCAAACTCACACCTGAAATAGGTATCAATGCCAGTGAGGATGAACCACAGGTACTTCCTTTTCAGGTAGGTTGAACATTCAGAGGCTGCAGTACTTAGACTGAACTTGGTAAATGGAGTCAGCAGTATCTAGATCCCTCTTGGTAAGTGGAAGTCCATATTGTTGAGTCCATATCTAGCCTTCATTTCTGCCACTGTAGCCACTTTATTCATGTGCCTTCCCGCAAGTTCTGGGGTAGCCAGTGACAAAGACTGGCTAATGTCAATTGGCAGTCATTTTGTCTACTTGATTGTTCAGTCCCTCTACTGTGTTGGGTGCTTTCTGGTGGATATAAAGTGTGACATACAAATCTTTACCCTTCATGAAGTTTTTATATGTCCATCCACAGTTGTCTATCGAGATGTTCTTCTGTTCTTCTAGTTCTTTTCCTTTAGACCCCTGACTAAAGGCCAGGCCTTTGAACATTGCCCGGGAATTTCTATATATTCTTACTTCTTGGGCCACTTCTGCTGGACACGAAGTGAGTGACTAGAGGTAGCACTACCCATTGGGAAGATTTTTCCTTCCCAACACCTTTCAGGTCCACCCTGAATATGGCTGTAATGCAGCTGCCATCTGTTTTTTGACTTGAACTACTGCAAAACATAGGGGACAGAATCAGCAGGATTTGGTAATTGGTTACCTTCATCTTCCTCCCCAAATTCCTTGCTTCTTTGTAAATCTTCCCTATTTTCTATCCTTCCTGGAATATAAATGCTACCAGAGTAGGAATTTTTGCTACTTCTTTCACTGCTGTAGTTCCTATTACCTAGAACAGTACCTGGCATAAAGTTGGTCTCAATGAACATGTGCTGAATGAACAATGAATGAATCTTAGTAAATTGCTCCACCAACCACCTTGTTGCTCAGACCACAAGACTAGTAAGAGTCATCCTTGATTTCTCCCTTTCCTCCCTCCCTTTCCTAATCCTGCAGCAATTCCAGCCAATTGTATTTTCGAAATATACCATGAGTAGTCACTGCTCTTCATTTCTAGCACTATTATCATTTTTCCCCTGAATTGCAAGGGCCATCTTCTTGGTCTTTCTGCTTCCAATTCTCAACTGCTTCCCAAACACAATTCATTCTTGTCATACAAATTGATCTTTTTACAATATAAATGAAATCATGTCATTTCCCTGCTGAAAACCTGCTAATGGCTTTCCATTTGACTTAGGATGAAATTCAAACACTTTACTAAGGCCTGTGAGACTCTACGTGATCTAGACATGACTTCCCTCTCTAATCTCGCCTTATACTGCTTGCATTCCAGCCATGATGCTGATATTGTGTTTTTTTTTTTTTCCTGTTCCTTAATAACCAAGTTCATTTCTGCTCTTGACCTGGAACAGTATTTTTTATTTATGTGAAATTGGCTGTTGCTTGTTATTCGGGTTTCAGCACAAACGTCTCTTTTTGAGAGAGACCTTCCCTAGCCACCCGATCTAAAGTAGCCTCATTTATTCCTTTCCAATCTCTTTCCATCCCAGAGTCCTGTTTTGTTTCTTCATGTCTGTTACACCAACAGAAATGATGTCTCAATGAACCAACAGAAAGTTGGTTCTTTTTAAAAAATATTTATCTTTTAGGCTTTTTTATTCCTCTGTTAGAATATAAGCTTCATGGGAGAGATCTTGTGAACAAAATTAGCATTGTGAACAAAAATAGTATTCCCAGAACTAAGCAAAGTGTGTGGCATATACACATGTACAAACATACATGTACACACACAAACACACATACCAACTCAAAACAAAATTTTAGTCCCAACAGTGACTGACAATATCTCTGTTACAGAAAGGACAGCAAAGAGAAGTTCATTCATGGTCTTAGGAAAATGAGAGCTATTGTTTCTTTTAAGAATAAGGATAGAGGATGGACCTTCTAGCCTTAATTAGCGGGAGGCAGTAATGCTTATTCTTTGTTACTTGAGTAATGCTTATTTTCTGTTATTAGTTACTTGAGACTCAGCTTTGATCTTTGATACCAAAGAGGAAAAGGTGATGATTATCTTGGTAATTTCTTTAGAATTGCTTAGCACAAGCAACATATATTGAATTATAAGAGACTAAATATGTTATCTTGAACAAAACTGCCTCTAAGTCAGGATTCAGCCAGTTTTTTTCTGTAAAGGTCCAGATAGTAAATAGTTTTGGTTTTGTGGGTCATATTTTGGTTTTGTGGGTCATATGGTCTCAGTTGCAACTTCTCAACTCTGTCCTTGCAGTGCAAAAGCAGCCAAAGAAAATACATAAACAAATTGTCATGGCAGGATTTGGCTGGCAGGGGGCCAGATTTGGCCAGTGGGCTGTAGTTTTATGGCTCTTGCTCTAACTCTGCAAAGAAGCACATTCTCTGAAATGTTTAGCCAGCTAATTTTTCTATGTCAGTGGAGTACAGAAATTTTGCTGTGTAAGATTAGAATGCTAAATTTCGGTCCTGTAATAATACCACCACAAACAAGACAGATACCTAGTGCTTATGTATACTTGTGTGCCAGGTATTGTTTCAAGTACCTTTCTTAATATCGTCTCATTTAATCCTCATAACAGCTATGTAACTTTGGTAATCCTGTTGTCCCCATTTTATGGATAAGAAATCTGAAGTTTAGTGAGGTTAAAAAGCTGGTCCAAAGTCACAGAGCCACAGAGTGACAGAACAGGGACTGAAAAGTGTTTTCGGACTCCAAAGAACAGGCTCTTAACCTCATAAATATACCAGCTTCCCAAAGAGAATGCATGGATTCTCCCAACCAAGGGAAATCTTATAGGGAGGGGCAGAGCTAACTCTTTTGAACCCTGTTCTGTGTTGGGAGAAGGAATGCTGAAAAGTTGATTGAAGAAACACTTTTGCTTGTTTGGAAAAGAAGAAAGATGTTGCCTGTTTTGTTATTGAGGGTACTGACAAATTAAATAATAATGTATGAAGTCTGATAATCAAACTCCAACCTAAAAATTAGAATGATCCCTCTCTAGCTATAAATATTCTACTGTTTTCAGGTTTAATATATGTGAATCTTTATTTACTTTTTTTTTTAAATCACAATAAACTTTAAGGAAATGACTCATTAATTTATAGGTAAAAACACTGATGGTAAATTTATACATATATAAAATATCATAGGTATTTAATATATATTATTTATACCATAGGTAAAATACTGATGACTTATGATATATGCTCATTTAAAAAAACTTAAAGAAGTGTAGCAGATACTACAGCCCTTCCTCCACACCCCTCACCACTTGCTAATGACATTTTACAACCTCACAGTGAACTGAAATATATGTTGGCATTTTGGTCTGGTCTAACTCTAACAAACAGCACACGAGAACGAACTTTATCCTTTCACTGCTTAATTCCACCATGGCCAAGTTCTGTTAAAGATGGTCTCATGGTAAATAACCTACCAAAACATCTCCTTGCTTTTCCAGAGTGGCAAGGCGGGAGAAATGGGAGATTTGAACTAAATAGGCCTGGATCTAAATCATTATCACTGAGCCTCAGCTTTCTCATCTGTAAAATGGAGTCAATAATACTACCTATCCAACAATGGTTTTGAGACTCAAATATAGTTGCTTCTTGTACTAAGTATAATCCTCTGTACAGAGAGTGGTAACTATATTAAAAGAGGAATGTGGTCTTTTCATATTAATGAATTTTCCAGGAGCTTGATTGCTAAGTTTAGAAAACTGTATTGATTTTTGATTTTATTATAATTTTTATATATCTGTATCAGTTTATTATTATTACTATTATTATTATGTTGTCCCTGTGACCTATTATTAAATGGAGAAAATCTTTGTCAAGGTAAAAAGAACCATATCCAGACTTTAGGAATTTCCCCTAAAATAAGCAGTCTAAGGCATTGGAATATTAGCAAAGAAGCTTATGCAATTTCTTCTGAAGAGATGAAAGGTTAGAAAGCTGCCTCTCTTGTTTAGCTTAAGTCCACCGCTTCCTAGCAGTAGGGGTGGATTAGATGACCTCTCAAGGTTCCTTCTAGCTGTGGTTTTGTTTTTTGATGTCTATTTAAAGATTATGCTAATATTTCTGATGTGAAATCCTTTGTACACAAAGATGGTTGAAAACACTGGCTCATGATCTGAATCTATGCCTGCCTGGTTAAAATTGTATACTTGAAATTAACAGGACTCAAATGCTCATGTCTCATGTTTTATACAAACCATTGGGGGTTTTTTTCTTCTCAAGTAGATATTTTTTTTAGCTGTATTTTGGTCTAAAGCAAGAGGGAAAAGGTTGATAAAAATGCGTTCAGATACAGAAGGAATTAGATTATTTTAATAACTAAGCTCAGTTATATTGCAGTTCAGAAAGATGAATGCATAATAATGTAGAGTGCAAAGATCCGGGAGGTAATCCCCTAGACAAGACATTGCTGGAGCAGCATATTAACTAGAAAAGAGCCATTGTTAGAAGAGAACAGAGAAAGAATTCTCCAAATCCATAAGCATCTTGTATCTAGTAAGTAACTTGTACAGTACTTATAAGAATAGGCCCTGGAGCCAGGCTGCCTGGATTCAGAACTGGTTCTGCCCCTTTGAGTTCTGTGACCTTGGCAATTTATTTCACTTCTTTATAGTTTTTATCTGTAAAATGTTTCTCATCTGTAAAGTAGGGATAATAATAGTACCTATTTCTTAGGGTTGCTGTGAAGATAAGATCAGTTAATACATGTAAAGTGGTTAGCACAGTACCTGGAATATAATGTGTTCAATAATAGTAATTAATTCAAAATATTAGGTATTACTGAGTTTTATTTTGTTTGCTTTTTGTTTTTGTTTCTTCACTTTTTATTACGGAAAATTGCAAACATATCCAAAAATAGAGAAGTCCTGTACAATAAACACCTATGTACTCATCAGTTACCTGTTCATGGACAGTCTTGTTTTACCTAAACGCCCACCCATGACTCCTACTTGATTATTTTGAAACAGATTTCATACATCATATTATTTCATTTATAAATATTTCAGCATGTACTTCTAAAATAGAGGTAGTAAACTGTAGCCCAATGTCTGTTTTATAAGTAAAAGTTTTGTTATAGTACAGTGAAGTGTTCATAAAAATAGGCTTGAGCTAAAAGCATTTGAGAATAGGCTTTGTTTTTCCCTGAACTTCCTTACCTGCCTAAAAGTAGAGCCTCTCAAAAGAGCTTAATTATCATAAATCCCTTCCCTAAGAGTTTCTCAGTTTGGGAAGATGACTCTTAACATTAGAGAGAAGTTGGTACCACACCTAAACGATCATTGTCACAAAACTATTCTACCTCCCATCTAACGACCCATTTATCTTTCCTAAAAGTAATTTGTTTTCCCATAAGTACCCTTGACCCTCCTTTCTCCCATTAAGATGGTATATAAGTCCCAAATTCTAATGGCCACCTCGAGTCACATTTTTCTGTGAACTTTCAGGTATACATGTGAATAAAAGTCTGTCTTTGCTCTTGCTAATCTAAATTTTGTCAGTTTAATTCTTGGCCCCAAATCACTGAAACTAAGAAGGCAGAGGAAAAGTTTTTTCTGCCTCACAACAGCTATGCCCATTTGTTCACTTACTGTATAAGGCTGCTTTTGCCTCATAAGGGTGGAGCTGAGTATTTGTGACAGAGACTTAGGTCACAAAGCCTAAAATATTTATTGTACGGCCCTTTATAGAAAATGTTTGACAATCTTACTGTAAAAGACAAGGAAGTCTAATTACCTTTAAAATATATTTGCAATCCAACCACTTTCCACTCCCATGCTTCTACTACCCTGGTCCTTGTCCTTGTCATCCCTTGTCTATATCACTGCAGTAGCCTCTTAACAGGTCTCTATGCTTCCATACTGGCTTCCCTACAACCTATTATCAACCCAGAATAACCCTTTTAAAATCCAAGTCATGTCACATGACTACTCTGCTTAAAATCTTCCTGTTGTCCCTGTATCATTCAAATAAGTACAAAGTCCATAGAGTCGCTCACAAAGCCCTAAATAATCCATACCCACTCCCGCTCACTGCACTCCAGCCCTGGTCATTTCTTTGCAGGCCCTTAAACACACCCATTTTATCTCTCCATAGGGCCTTCGCACTGGCTGTTCACCCAGACTCCCACATGACAATTCCCTTACCTCCTTCAAGTCCTTGCTCAAATGCCTTCTAAAAAATCACTAGCCTGATCACTCTATTAAATATTGCATTTGGCCCCCTACCTCACTCTACTTTTTAATTTCCCATGGCATTAGTCACCTTCTACCATATCTTATAATTTACCTATTTATTATGCCTGTTGTTTAGTTTGTATTTGGTTCTTCCAGAAGGTCAGTTCCCCGATGGAAAGATTCTTTGTTTTGTTCACTAAATCATCCCATGTGACTAAATCAATCTTTGGCACATAGAAGGTGCTTAAGACATAGTTGTTAAGTGAATGACTGAATTGCTATCACTCATACCTGCAGAGAGAACACAACCGCATTCTATGAGTCAAAGGGCCTCTGACCTTCCCCTCCTTATACTTTGTGTCTTTCTTCCTCCTACACAATCGGTCTGTGCCAGGTGCTGTGTTAAGTGGTTTCTCAGTATTATCTCATTTAATCCTTCAAACAACCCTAAGAAAATAGGAACTATTATTATTCCCACTTCCAGATCATGTAACTCAGGCCTAGGAAAGTTTAGCTGCTGGTAAGATAAAGAGCCGGGACTAGAACTCAAATCTGTCTGACTCCTAAACCCCTGCTTTAAACCACAGTGAGGGAATAGCTCTAAGTTTGGTTACTTATGGCACTTTCTCTATTCACTGATTCATTCATACAACAAATATTTATTGAGTCCTCACTATGTGCTAGGTCCTTAGAATATATCAGCGAACCAAACAAACATCCTTGCCCTCACTGAGCTTTCATTACATCTAACTCTTAAGAAATATGATTCAGAGCTAATATAGAAGGGGGACCAGTCAGTCTCCTAGGAGGTATGATTTTAGAGAAGCCTCCCCTTATACAAAATTGTTCTCCTGTTCCCCAACTTATCATGACATTCTATTGAAGTACCTGGATTACTGATACCTTTGGTGAGACTTCAAACTTGCATGAAAGTGCATTTTTTTTCTGTTTAGGTTCATCCTTAATTTGTGTATGACAAAATCATGGCTTTCGATAATTTTGAGACATTCTCAAAGTCAGTAAATGGCAGAGCTGGGATTTCTGGCCCAAATTTTGTGCTCATGATACTATAGCAAACATCAGGAAAGAACACGGTGAACTAAGTGATGTCGGAGGAGTGTTTCTGGGAGCTAGGTCTATGAGAGGAAAATTAGACAGGAACATAAAGGGAACCTGGAAATCCCAATTGACCTATGTGTTTCCCTCGAGCTGAATAAGAGGGGCGTCTTGGTCTAACAGGAGGAACAAGGGCAGATTAGTACTTTTGCAGCCAGTAGACCAATAGAAAAAATAGGAAAAAGGTGAAGCTGGGAGCCCAACTGAGTGGACTCTCTGCTTGGAAGCACCAGGATACCTTACTTCAAATTGATTTTTAGAGGGCATAGCAACAAAGGAATTAGAGAGGGATGTAGAGAAAGTCAACCCGATCTGGTGCATGGCCCTCCACCCTACCTGGCATGGGACAGCTGGACCAAGCTGGACTCAAGTTACTATAGATAACCTCTCCACACTGGTTTAAACTAGAAATATCTAAAGAGCAAAGACTCTGTTAGTTTACATTCTGGTCTTTGAGTCTATACTGGAGAGGGAGTGAGACAGAGACAAAGCTTTGTATTAAAAAAAAAAGTTTCTTTAAATTCCAACTTTGTCATTTACTACCCAAATTATTTAAGTTCTCTGAATGCCATTTTCTTATCTGTAAGAAGGAGTTAACAATCCCTATCTTATAAGTATTCATTCATTCATTAAGCACTTATTGGCATCTATTATATACAAAAAACTGTACATACTGGGAGTTGGGGATAAGAATAACATATATGAGGCCTGACACATAATAGTTGTTCAATAAAGAGCAGCTATTATTATTTTTATGATTATTATGGGCAGTGTACACAAGTAAATCATCAATAAGTCTGTTGGAACAGCAGTAGTACAAATATCACATTAGTTAGTGTTCCAACCATGATTTAAGGGTACCCTTGCAGAGCTTTATCTGCCAGGGGAAAAGATCATTTTCCTCTCTAAGTGGAAATACCACATCTTTCTGCAATGCTTATGTGACTTCTGACAACCCTGGTCAACCGTATCCCAAAAGAAAATTAAGCTGGATTCCATTTCACGACGGTTGATACGGATTTGCTAATCGTTTTGATCTGATAAGGAGTCAGTCAGTAGAAAATTAGAAATTTTAATGAAGATTCTTATTAGCTGTTCCTCACAAATAATGAGACTATAATCTGACTCAAGATTCTTGGCAAAGCAATTCTCTTTTCAGTTCTCACAAATAATTATTATTTATTGTTTATATCATTTTGTGTTTCTTAAATGTTTTCGATTATTTTTTTCTATTACTGTTTGAAAAAAGCACAAAACCAAAAAACAAAGCCTTTGAGGTTTCCTAGCATGTTTAATCTCCATTTCACAGTTAGGAGATTATGAGACAGTATTTGAGCAAACACCAATGTATCCTGCTATGCTAACAAAAATAACGCAAAGTTCTCTTTTAATGAGTGGCTACAACCAGCACTTACTATTAAACAAGGAACATACTTACACACACACAACTGGTAGAAAAGATGCTCTTGGATCAATGCTTGTAATGCTCAGTGAAGGAAAAAGACTCTCTGCATGACTTCTCTCCAGAAAATTCATGTGTTGAATGAGCTAGGAATAAAGACAGCAATTGTATCCCCTCTGCTAGATTCCTGCCTCCAGAAATCTCATTCTCTTCCTTGCTTTCTTTTATTTTTTAAATTCATTTATCAGTCAACTTTTGCTGTGTACCAACCACACAATTTCAGTTGCATACAGCTATAAGCATTTGTTTCTGGCTCATACACCTGTGGGTTGCCTGGGCTGGTTTTCCTCCAAGCTGAAGAGGCAGTGTCTACCTAGGGTCTGTTTTTCTCATGACAGTGGCCTAAGTGCAATAGTATAAGCATAATGCATATGTGCATTTTAAGCCTTTTCTGGTGGCACATCCCATTGGCCAAAGCAAGGAACATGGACTCTCTCAAAGTTGAGGGGTAGGGAGGTTTACTCCACCTACTGTGAAGCCATAGCAAGGCTTTTTGATGTATCATTGGTGGAGGTTAAGGACAATAAAGTCTTGTAGGCATAGGCAATATCTTCCTCTTTTCCTATTGCCCCATCTTTTTTCTGACTTGTCCTTTAGAGTGTAACAGCATCTGCATAATAGGGCCACAGTAAGATGAAGTCTTAGCAAGGACCTGATCCCAAAGGATGTGCCATGTTGAAATGGGATACCCAGGAAGGCTAACCAGGGATTTCTCATGGGTGGTGATTTACAGCTAAAATACTCTAATTTTCCACCCCTATATTTAAGCACTTTGCAAAGTGACTTTAAACATTCCCTAGTCAAAAGGTAGAGTCCGTTTCCCTGCCTCTTGAATTTGGGCTGACTGGTGACTTGCTCTGGCTGATAGCATGCAGCAAACATGATGGTATGCCACTTCCAAGCCTAGTCATCAAGGGACCTTGCATGTTTCTGCTCTTTCTTTGCTATTGCTGTGAGAACAAACCTGGTCTAGTTTGCTAAAAGGTGAGACGACCATATGGAGCAGAGCTAAGACCTCATACCTGTCCTTGCTGAATCCATTACTGATTGGCCAATCCATAGCCAACCTACTAGCTAGCTGAGCACAAGAGTGTGCTTAGCTCAACAAACTGGCTGACCTGTATAGATATATGAGACATCATGGTAGGTGTTTTTTTTTATTTTAGAGACGGGGTCTCGCTCTTGGTCAGGCTGGTTTCGAACTCCTGACCTTGAGCTATCCACCCACCTCGGCCTCCCAGAGTGCTAGGATTACAGGCGTGAGCCACCGCGCCCGGCCCATGGTAGGTGTTTTAAGCCACTAAGTTTTGGGAGATTCATTAGGCAGAAATGCTAACACCCTGGAACTTCCTTGGGCTTCCTTGAACCATAGTATCAGTTTCTTAGGTCCTGCATATTCTTGGGGCAGGCTAAAGGTGATGAACTATCCCCAGATGCCTTCTTCCAATCCCCAAACCTACATACCCTCTTTCCATATCTCCTGAATTTTCTATAGTGTGTAGCTGTTTCTTTAGGAAGATTATAAGATTCTAAGTGATTTGGGAGCATGTGATTACTGACGCAATAAAAAGGAAAGCAAAGCACACAGTGTTTTCTATTCAAGCTGTCAGATGCATTCCAATTTCTGTAACAATGGTAATTAATCTTAGCTGAGTAGAAAATCCATTTTCTTTGAGGAATCAGTGAACTATAGAGAAATTTGCCAGTAACCATCATTTGGAATTTTAGTTGCCATGTAGGAGGCACAATAATTTTGCACTGACAGCTAATATACAGAGAAACCAACCCGTGATAGAGAAAATGATTTGGCACTATTGTGCATTTCTAGAAATATGTGATAATGGGATTGAAATCAGCTAAAAAGGTCAGAGGTTTGATATCAAAGCTCTACTTTTTAACCTCTATTTTATTTTGTTAGTACTAAGATGCAATATAGAAATAGAAATGTAAAGAGATAAGTGTAGTGATTCACAGTTCCAAGTTTTACAATTGTCAAACATATTTAAGGGCAAGACCTTTGAGGGTTTGAGGAAGATATCACCTTATGAAAGTGTCAGGAGAATGGCCCATTTCTCAGTTACTCTTTAATTCCTCTATAAATTGTCTGTGGTTCAGTGTTCTGTTATCAGTATTTTTCTGCTCATAACTGAACTCTAATAAATTACTTTCACATTTGTGGGCATGTGTCACTAGTTTTATATTTACTAGTTATAGGGTACATTATTGTAGTTGAGCTCTGTTACTGGTTTGAATTAATCTATCAAAGTGATAGGGAATGTATCACAAGTGAAATCTGTATCAAATGAGGATACAACGATGTTTCATACTGTTTTTATGTACACTGATGAACCTCTTAATCTACTTTGAAAAAGTTTCTCAGTTGTGGTGGTGGCTTTAAACAGTTCCATGCATACTTTGACTCATCTCTGCTGGAGGGCAGAGACGTTATTCTTTGTGATATCAGGGTCCAGCATGTATAAGCACTGAATAAATGAGCCAGTTGTTCTGGGGTGGCAAGGGGGTCAGTTTCCAGCAAGCCTCTTTGTACGGGCAATGGGAACATGGGGAATCCAGCCTTTTTTGCCTACTGACCCTTGCTTGTCTGTTTCCCCAATTTAAAGCCTTTGCCTTGAAGTATTACATGTGAAATTCTGTAATTCTTTTTGAGCCCTAAAGCTTGACTGGGAGTTGATTACAAAAGGACTCACCTTGCATTATAATTCCTTTTTAAATGATTCATTAAGGGAAGAAAACAAATATTCCTACCAAGAATATGAGTGCTGTAATCTTTGTCTGTTTTGTTCATTGATCTGTCTTCAGCTCCTGACACATAGGAACCTAAAAAATATTTGTTCAAGAAGAGAAAAGCGGCCGGGCGCGGTGGCTCACGCCTGTAATCCTAACACTCTGGGAGGCTGAGGC
>VBSM01000813.1:9432107-9442772 GCA_008086735.1 Cheirogaleus medius | reverse complement strand
AAAAAGAAGAAGAGAAAAGAAATTAGAAGGTTATAGAGACCAAGAGATCTAGGTGAACTCTCATGTAAGCTGAAGAAATCCTTAACAGTTACCTCTTCCTGAGATTCCCTGGCAGGAGACTACTGCCTCGGGTAAAAGGGTTACTTATCACTTCTGAAGATAAGTTCAGAATTCAACTCCAACCCCAACATAAGGTCTTTTATGATTGCCCACTCTTGTGATCTTCCCCTTATCTGAACATGTGGGTCAGATATACCTGTGGGGTCATACGAAGTTTTATATGCCTGTCACGCAAAAAGTGGAGATGTCCAGGGGGCAATTTTACATATGTGAGTGGAGCTAAGGAGAGAGAACTGGGCTACAGGGGCACATTTGAGAGTCATTAATATATTAATATGAGTAGTAATGAGAGTCATAGTGGATGAGATCACTGAGGAAAAATGTGTAGAATGAGAAAAGACAAGAATAAAGCAGCACTGTCAAACTTGAAAGTACACAAAAATCACCTGGGGATCTTGTTAAAATGCAGATTCTTATTCAGAAGATCTGGGGTGAGGCCTCAGATTCTGAATTTCCATCAAGCTCTCAGATGATGGTGGAGCTGCTGGTCCATGGACCACATGGAAAACCAAGGAGGTAGATGATTAAAATTTGAGGAACAATGACATTTAAATAATAGGCAAAGGAAAAAAAAACCTGCAAAGAGATTGTTAAGAAGTGGCAGAGATAGTAGAAATCAGGAGAGAAATTGGAGTCATGGTGTCAAGGGTGGAAAGAATTTCAAGATAGAGAGTATGCCTAAATCTGTTGAGATGTTCCTGAGAAACTACTGTCTACAGGCTCTATTGAATTTTCCAGGAGAAAGTATTTGATGGTTTTAGGGCAGTTTTAACGATGTAGGGATGGTAGATTGCTTTAAAAAGATGCAGAAAAAGCAAGTAGTAGCAATAATTGGATGCATAGGATTTTCAAGACAAGAGAAATTTGAGCATATTTGTATGCTGAAGAGAAAGAGAAAGCAGAGAAAAGAAAAAAGAAAAGGTTGAATATTCAAGGGATGGAGTAGTTGGTGGAGCAATTCCTAAGAATGTGAGAGGTGACTGGAATAAGACTCAGACAACAAGCCAAAAAGGATGGGTCAAGTGGTATCTAAGTCTGAAGGTTGGAAGTAGGAAACAGAAGTTAGGAAATGGAGTTCGTACTTGAGGCTTCATTTCTCTATGAAGAAAGAATAAAGTTACCCATGGAAAAATGATAGAAGAAGGTGGTATGTATGCAAAGCCTACTTTCCTTCCCAGTAGGCTTAAGGAAAATGGTGAAGATGTAAATAGCTGTTGAGGAAAGTGGGAAAGGAAATGATCAGGGACAGAATTTCTGATTAATACTGAGTTTCCACTTGAGATTTGAAGCCTTGAATTTGTAGTGGTACCAATGCTCACGTTATGTTATTTTCTCCAAGAGAGAGCTCAACAACCTGAGTGTAGGGGCAGAATAGGTGATTCATAGTTAAGTTTTCATTGGGCAGGTTTAATAGTCCACTAAAGGTGTTTCAGATTCTTGGCACACATGCTTGGGTGCATCACAGCTACATGTAATATTGGAATTTTTCATTTAAAATCCCTAAGATAGCTGGGTGCCATGGCTCACATGTGTAATCCCAGCACTTTGGGAGGCTGAGGAGGGAGGGTCACTTGAGGGCAGGAGTTCCAGACCAGCTTGGGCAACATAGTGAGATCCCATTGAGATAGTATAGGAGGTGGGCTTTAGCTACCTGCCTGAGCCTTGAGCCAAAGCTTAAGTCTTCTTAAAATACTGAACAAAAGCTTTGAAAATGATTAACACGCAGCTTCAATAGAAGGTTGTTCTGCTTTCCTTAACAGGAAACAATTGGAGCAGGTATCTGCTGGCCCTGTCAAAGCCAGCACAAACTGGTTACTGTCAAGATGAAGCCCAAAGTGGACTGGTCATAGACCTTTAATGCTAAAATTCACACCCAAGAGTGGAGATTTAACATACTAATGAACCATGCGATGTATGAAGAAGCATCATCCCCGTGTGGGCAGCTTCCAACAAAACTCTGCCTCTACATGCTATGATTTCAATGTTAGTGTCAAATATTCCCCTCCTACCCTTTAAAAGTTCCCCAGTGCTTTGTTCGGAAAGCCGGTCTGGTTGCTCCTTAACCAGTATTGTCTCACTTTTGTGCTAGCAAAAGCATCCCCCATGAAGCCTTGCCTGTATAAATTCCTTCTGCAGTCTTGTGCCAATTTCTATTGACTCAGGGACCAAGAACCATTGTTTGCTAACACCGTCTCTACAAAAAAAAAAAAAAGAAAGAAAGAAATAGCCAGGCATGGTGGCATGTGTCTGTAGTCCTAACTACTCAGGAAGCTGAGGCAGGAGGATTGCTTTGCTTGAACCCAGGAGTTCAAGGCTGCAGTGAGTTATGATGCACCACTGCACTCTAGGCTAGGTGACAGAGTGAGACCCTATCTCTTAAAAAAAATCCCTAGGATCCCTCTATTTTACTAGTAAGTAGGGTTTGGGGTCTAGGGAAGTCACTCAGGTTCCTAGCTCAAAGAAATATTAGGGAGCTGCCAGCAAAAATTAAAAACCAAGATGTTTTATTCTCTAGACCATCACTGTTCAATATGATAGCCACTAGCCAGCCACATGTGGCTGCTGAGCATTTGAGCACTTGAAATGTGGCTAGTCTGAATGGAGATGAGCTGTTAGTAAGTATAAAATACACATGGAATTTCAAGACTTAATACTAATGAAAGTAAGTTAACTATCTCACTAATAATTTAAAAATAGTAATTACATGTTGAAATGATAAGATGTGGGGTATATTAGGTTAAATAAAATATATTATTAAAACTAATTTCGCTTTTTATTTTACTTTCTGAAACGTGGTGACCAGAGAATTTAAAATTGTATATGAGGCTCACATGATATTTGGATAGTGCTGTTCTAGATTTTTCTCTTCTTTTAGTCAATTAACCAAAAGTTAGTAACTCTCAGTTACTCTTTGTTTCTATTTGTATGTTAATCATTGTTTCAATGGTGTAGCTAGTCCAAGTCTTTCCCTTCACCTGAATTCAGACTACAGCTGATTTCACCATCCATTTTTTGCTTGCTACTCTTTGGATGAGCAATTAAGTCATATCCTTGGATTAACCAGTGAATATTTGTCAGAAGCCATCTGAACTGGCAACCTGCCAGTTATGCAGAAGCTGAAAGCTTGACACAAACAATGAAATTGGAGTTTGTTTTTTTTGTCTATGTGCTGAGCTAATTCTGTCTGATTGAAGATGGACCTCTCTTAACCCTCATACAGTAAACCAAGAGAAGGATTCTGATTGGCCCTACTTGGGTCACATGCACATTTCTGAGCCAATCACTGGGGTCAGAAGGTTGTGGTACTTGACTTACTCCATTTGGGTCACATGTTTACACTGAGGTTAGCGAAGAGTTTGTTACAAGAAAGAACAGAGGAAAGTTTGTATACTGAGCAGACAAAAAGAGTGGTCACTGCAGGCTCCTCTAACCAGCATGGAGTCTTCAAGCCTCAGCCTCTTACTTGAAGGGCAGATTGAGCTGTGCCTCTGCTTGTTGGTTTGCATGTCTGAGTTTAAGTGGGCTGGAGTTCGCCTACACAAATGTGTGCAACTAAGAGGACTAAATCATCTTGAATTGTAGTCTAGACAATCGGAAAATAAAATATTATGCTCTTGAATCATTTGCTTTGCTTAAAGAATACTGTGGTTTTGCATGGTTTCATTTGGCAAAGACATAGAAAGTACTTAGCTGTAAATGCTGAGTAATTGTATTGCTACTGTAAGCGACTGAGACATTATCCACAGTAAGTTGGTGAGCAACCTGTAATAGAAAAAGAGCCTTTGGATTTATGCTGTAATTAGTCTATGTTTGCTAGAACTATGCTCCAGGAAAATGTCTCCTGGCCCACTTTCAATATCTTTTAAGGAGAATAAAATCCCTGTTATTTCAAATCATGCTATAATATTGTATGGAAAAAACTAATTATAGGATTGGTCAAATGAGGTTCTGGGAGTTCTCTTTTAAAGGAAGATAATCTAGAGATTTGTGAAATTTAATGCTGTGTTCATCAGCAGATTTTACTTTTGCTTTCATAATATGTTTTTCTCTTGTTGATTTGGGGATTTGAGGACATAATCTGTAACAATTGAAAAAATGTGAGAATATCATTAGCTTCAACTTGTAATTAAATTAATTCTTATAGCCATTTACTGTCCTTGATGTTTTTCCATTCATTACACCAATCCTGTGTGGAAAGTCTTGGGAGATAGAGAATGGCGAATAGGTGATATTAAGAAGTTTTTCTAAGGTCACAGAGATATTAAGTTGCAGAGCTGGGACTTAAGCCCATGCCCTCTATATCAGATAGGATGCTTTTGGCTACACATGACGGGATACCTGGTGAATGGTAGCTTAAACAATAAAGAATGTCACATAAAGAGAAGACTGGAGGCAAGTGGTTCCAGGTTAGTTCAAGAAGCTGGACTAGTGTCTCTGATTCTCTTGACCTTCCCCTCAAGGACACAAGATGGTTGCAGCAGCTGTAAACATCTCATCTGCACATTAGCAAGAGGGGAGGTAGGAGACCTCTCTGTCCCCCACAGCCTTCTCCCTTTGTCCCTCTCTACCATTTTCTCCTCCCTCTGTCTCTCTTTCTCTTTCTCTCTCCTCCTTCCTTCTTTCTTCCTGTCTTCCCTGCTTCTCTCTCTCATTCCTTTTTTGTCCCCTCTCTTTAATCAGGAGGTACATCTTTCCAAGAAATCATTCTCCAGAGATTTCTCCATATATCTCATTGGCCAGAATTGGTTACATTTTTATCCCTAGTTGCAAGAAAGGCTGGGAAAGTAAATATCTGACATTTTTAGTCTCCATCATTGGAGACAGATTTTGCTGTAAAGGACAATACTATTGGCAAGTGAATGTGGAGTTGGTAGTCAACAGTGTCTATTACACCTCTCCACTCAATGGCCAGTGCTCTTCTAAGTTCATCTCATCAGATTTATTGTTATTGCTCAGAAATAGAAATAGAATTTATTTAGAAATTATTTATTGAGAGCCCGCTCTTTACTGGACAGTGTAGTAGGTGTTCTAGGGCTACAAATACTAATAAATGCTATTCTTGCTTTTAAAGAACATACAATCAGTGAAGGAAGGCAGGACTTGAATGAAAATACTTTAAATGTAAATTTACATGTAAATGTAATTGCACTGGAAAATGAACTATCGGGGTTTAGAGTAAAGAAACAAATATCACCTCCAGCTGGTATTTGGTATTTAAGAACTAAAATGAATGTTTCATCAATTCAGTATTCTACTAGGAAGTCTGGGTGCAATATGTTGCTTGGTAATAGTGCAAAGTCCTGCAGCGTACTTAAACATACAGATAGCTGGAATCTCCATATTTGGTAGATAGTAGAAGACAATGAATTGAAAATGTGCCAGCTAAATTTGGGTGCACGGTCACACTAAACCAAGACCAAGATACTAGACTATTTTGACAATAAACCATTCTCAGGAACTTTAAGTAGTCTTGGTGGATATTCACCTTGAAACACTAGCCAATTCTGGATCATCGTGCTAGACTTCCAGGATAATGTATGACTTTTATTCTTTTTCTTTAATCGTATTCCTTTTGGTACCCTGTGGCCAGGCTGTTAGCAACTGGGACACAATCAGAGTTGGCTATTGGATGCTCCATAGTTTTAGAGTAAGGTTTTAAGCCAGTAGAAAGATGGACCCAGAACACTTATGTGGTCATTTCATCATTGATGTCTAACATGAGAGTCCTGTAGATGAGATGGATCTTCCCCATGAAATCTAGCTTTGACAGATATTTTTAGAAGAAAAATTCTTCATATCATTTCCTACTTAGAGCATATTCTTCAGAATATGAAGCTTTTGGGCTAGGCATGGTGGTGGTACATGCCTGTAGTCCTAGCTACTTGGAAGGCTGAGGCAGGAGGATTACTTGAGCCCAGGAATTCGAGGTGGTTGTGCACTATGACTGCACCTGAGATAGCCACTGTGCTCCAGTGCGGGCAACATAGCCAGGCTCCATCTTTTAAAAGAGGGGGAAAAAAAGAGAGAAGCTCTTGGCTTTTTGAGAGTAGACTGTTTGTCATATATATTAAAAAAATTTCCCATAATCCTTGACACAGTGCATTGGTTATAGTAGGAGTTCAATAATTGCTTTATTAAATGAGTGCTTGTTTCTTAAAGCTTCTAGCAAATTATTAAAAATAGTCTCAAATTTAAAGATTTTCCTTATGAATATTAAAAGCCTTAGAACTAATACAAATGGCATTTATAATGCAAATGTATTAAGTAGTAAAACAAGCTTGGTTTAAAAAATTTTTTTAAATATTTATTGTGAAATGATTAAGATGTACAAAAAAGTATAAAGCATAACATGACAAAAACCTTGTGCTTTCCACTCAGTTCAACAAAAATAAATGAAATTTGTTTTTAAATGAATATTTACTTTCTCTTTTATGGATAAAAAGTAGGACTTCAAGTGTTAATCTTGACAATCAATTAGAAATTAAATTGAGAAGAAAGGCCTATTTTTCCCTATATTTAATCTTAAAGATGAATTATTTACTTTTTTTTGCCACAAGACAATTCAAAAGAGACTTATTCTTTTTTTGAGCGCTTTATTGCTTCTGTAAAAATAATACTTGTGCACTGTAGAAAATAAAGTACCACAGAGAAAGAAACAAGCATCTAAAACTGTAATTTCAGAGAAAATTACAGATGACTTTGTTTCAGATATTTCTCATGCACCAACATACATGGAAATACCTGTATATATGCATTTTACATGAATAGGCTCATGCCATTTATTCCATTCTCTATGTTGCTTTGTTTTCACTCCATAATATGTAGTGGACATGTTTTCAGCTAAAAAAGAAAAGGGTCGGGTGTGGTGGCACATGCCTGTAGCCCCAGCCATTCAGGATTGTTTGAGCCCAGGAGTTGGAGTCCAGCCTGGGCAACATAGTGAGACTCCTGTCTCTAAAAATAAATAAATAAACAAATAAATAAATGAACAAATAAATACATAAAAAGAAAAGAATCTAAAACAATTTTAATAGCTGCTCAAATTTTCATTTTCCTGTATCATGATGTGCTTAAAGAGGCTCCTAGTCATAGATAATTAGGTTTTTAAATTTTTCCACATTGTAGTCAGTATATATTTTGACGAACATTTTTGTGCACAGTTTGGTTTTTTTATCTTGTTAAAATATTTTCTTGGGTAAATTCTCAAAGGAAATTATTAGATGGTACTAATGGTTACAATCAGCACTCTCCCACTGTGAGCAGGCGATAATGCCCCACCCCTGGGCTTCCATGGCTTGCTTTGGCCAATGCTGTGTTAGAAATGTGATTCAAGCAGAGTTTTGAAAAGTGTTTTTGCAATGAGGCCTCTGCCATTGCCGTGAGAAGAATATCCCTAGCTAGTCTGCTGGTTTCAGAAGAACAATAAAAGCAGAACTATCCCAGCTAAGCTGATTTAATAAAAGTCTGACTAAATCAGAGCTACCCATCCAACCCACAGACACTTGAGTGAGCCCAGCAAGATCAACAGAAACACACAGCTAACCCACAGGTGTGTAAACACTGAATGCTTATTTTTGTATGTAAATGAGGATTTGTGGTTGTTTGTTACGCAGGATTAATGTGGCAATAGATAACTGATACAGTGGGATTTAACTACTTTTTTATTGGTACTTGTATTGATTTGTAGTGCGTTAAGCCTTGATATATTTTTCTGGATATTTTTCAAGGTAATAAGGCAGTTGTACTAAAGTGAAAATATATATCCATTATAATTAGATAATAGTACAAAACAAATGGCCAAAAACCTCCTTGGTATTAATAGTTTCTAGTCTAGATTCCTAACTTGGCTTTTTGCATTTATCTTGGCTTTGATTGTATATGAGAAAATCTTTTCAATAGTGAAAAAGAAGATGAGTAATTCATTGTTTATTTAAAGAAAGAAAATGGAAAAGTTAAATTACTAAGAACAAGGAAAAATTACCAAATTGATGAATCAAATTTATTTTTAAAGTTGGCTTAAAAGATGTTAATTTTCTTATATTTTTTTTGTCAGCCTCTTCAACCCTTTCAAATGCTGTGTGATTTAGTTTCTGACCATGATGAGCATTATTCTCAATAAAGTTAGGGTCATGTCTCTGGATCTTATTTTCAAAAATCATTAAAACCCTTATTTGCCAACATCAAGTTTCTTTATTGGCTCTGGCCTCATCTTTCTAGCTCTACATCTGTGGGCCTATATTAATATTTATGCTGAACTACTCGAAGTTTTTGTCCATTCTCACTTTAGACTTTAAAATGAGATAATTAGTTCCCATAAGTTAAGCAGGATTGAATTTCATTGCATATTCAATCCAATTATCCTTGAAATCCAGAGATAATCCCCAAACCTCATGTGAGTGATTAATATCCCTGTTTTCTCTACCAAGCCTTCCACCTAGAATTGTAATAAAGGAGTCAGATAGACATTTTTAAGTTTTACTTCCTCGTCCCTTCTCAAACTCATCACTTCTTTACTGTCTTTTTTTTTTAATATCAGGATAAAAGGGGGTTAAAACATTTTGGTTACATGTTATGACTTTGCCACGTGGTTTGGGGTGTGCCTTTTCCCCCCTACAATGCTCACCACGTCCATTAGTTGTCTTTCAGACCATCAGTCCTACCTCCTGGCTTCTTTACCTTCCCTATCGTATCCAAGTCCTGTGATTCATCCTTTCAACCACATTTCTCACATCACCAAGTTCCTTCATCTGTTTATCCTTCCACTGTACCTGCCAAGGCAGCCCTCGACCCAGGGTAACCCAACCCTCCACAGAAGGGTCTCATTGAGGGTCACATCTACCATTCCCCTCGGACCCTGGCTTCACTTCCAAGCACAGTATTATTGGCAGATGACCAGTTTTGTAGAGAAAATAGTGATCGTCAGAACGGATATCCCTCAACTTTCTTTGTTCCTAATCTTCACAGCTCTGGACTTTCTTCCTTCCATCTACCCTCCATGCTGCCATTGCTTATTGTTCTAAAACATGATCACAATACTTCACTGATGAAAAACACCAAATGAATCTCTTCTGCTTATAAATACTGGGTAGGCCTTTTGCAATCTGATGGCCACCTATTTTTGAGCTTCATTTTCTGCTTTTCAGCCAGGAGGAAGTGGAAAACATATGGAAACTAGAAGGAACTTAAGGGGCAACCAGGGTAGAGCTGGCTGTCAATCAAGGCCAGGTGAGTGACAATTTGCAAGATGCCAGGCAGGCCCCAGGTTCCAGGGGACTTCTCCACTCTGGAGAAATAAGGGCACAGTTTGAAAGTATAGGGCAGTATCTTAGGCTTGGCTTCTCTTAAAGCAGAACTTGGGAAACAAGCTTGTGTGAAGTCAATTTATTTAGAAATATAATCCCAGGGAGCAGAAGTACAGGATGGAAGAATGAAACAGGGAAGGAGGGAAAGCCAATGCAAAGAGCCATTATTGAGTCGGCCCAGGGCCACAGGTGTCTAGTGTTGGATCCAGCGGGATGTTAAGAGGAGGCTTATATAATGCATCTAAGAATTGTTTCCATAGGGGATGCAAAAAGGGAGACTTTATTCATTGGCTTCTGTCCCCATGGTCAGTTATGGCTTCGCTAATGTTAACTTCCCTGTACATCTGGATTAAGAGTGTAGGAATTCCAGGTGACTTGCAAGACACCTTGAGCCAGCTTCAAAGGAATCCCTGGGCAGAAAGTAAGAGGTATGCAGTCTAGCTGAAGGCAAGGTGCAATCCAGTTGCCCTGACACAAAAGAAGTCAGAGCCTGAGTAGAATTAGTAACGGCAGCAGTGGCTGAAGGAAGTAGAGCCAAGAAGACTTTGAAATGTGCACAAGAGGCATCGGATTCAGGAGGTGACGTGCTGAGCCAGAGACACTGAGGGAAATCCACTGAGACAATGAGAAACCAAGCAGGACTCAGTCAAGGCCTCTGCACAAAACCTTGCTATGGCTCCCTGTTTCTTTCGTTGAAATAACCAAAGTGTTTCCCTCTGTACCTCCCTGATTTCATCTCATACTCTGCTGTCTCCCATCATACACATTCCCACAATGCTACTCTCCTGCCTCAGGACATTTGCACAGGCTCTGCCTGGAGCAAGCGCCATGATGACTGTTAGATCCCCAGAGGTCTAACTCTTACTTCCTTTTTGTTCCCTTGCCACTCTCCCAGAGGCCCACCCTGATTGCCCTATTAAAAAATGGCATCCTCTTACATTTCTTATTGCTCCTTACCTTTCCTTTTTCCTATAGCACTTCATCACCTTCTAACAGACCACAAAATCTACTTCCTTGTTAAGTTTATTATTTATTTTTCTCTCTCCCTCCACAGAAGGTGAGGCCCACAAGGACTGGTACCTTTGACTGCTTTGTTGGTGTCTTTATCCTAAGTACTTGCAACAGTGACTGGCACTTTGTAGGTGCTCAAAAAATATTTAATTTTTGAATAAGAAAATGAAACAGCAACACTGTAGAGTGGGAACATTGACGTGAACTCTGCATTTAGTGAAGGGCTCACCAC
>VBSM01000813.1:9408957-9427748 GCA_008086735.1 Cheirogaleus medius | reverse complement strand
ACTCATGTATTGATGGGCACTTGAGTTATTTCCACATCTTTGCAATTGTGAATTATGCTTCTATAAACATTCTAGTGCAGATATCTTTTTTGTAGAATGTCTTGTTTTTCTTTGGGTAGATACCCAGTAATGGGATTGCTGGATCAAATGGTAGTTCTACTTGTAGCTCTCTGAGTTATCTCCAGATTACTTTCCACAATGGTTGTACTAGTTTGCAGTCCCACCAGCAGTGTATGAGTGTTCCTATCTCTCCGCATCCATGCCAACATTTATTGTTTTGGGACTTTTTGAAAAAAGCCGTTCTCATTGGAGTTAAGTGATATCTCATTGTGGTTTTGATTTGCATTTCCCTGATGATTAGAGATGTTGAGCATTTTTTCATGTGTTTGTTGGCCATTAGTCTGTCTTCTTTTAAAAAGTTTCTATTCATGTCCTTTGCCCAGTTTTTAATGGGGTTGTTTGATTTTTTTCTTGCTGATTTTCCTGAGTTCTTTATAAATTCTAGCTATCAGTTGTTTATCGGATGTGTAGCATGTGAATATTTTTTCCCCTTCTGTAGATTGTCTGTTTGCTTTCATGATAGTTTCCTTGGCTGTGCAGAAGCTTTTTAATTTGATCAGGTCTCATTTATTTATTTTTGTTGTTGCTGTGATTGCCTTTGGGGACTTCTTCATAAATTGTTTCCCTAGGCCAATGTCTATGAGAGTTTTTCCAACATTTTCTTCTAGAATTCTTATAGTTTCATGCCTTAGGTTGAAGTCTGTTATCCGTCATGAGAGATGGTAGGTGTGGATCTTGTTTCAGTATTCTACATGTGGCTATCCAGTTTTCTCAGTACTATTTATTGAATAAGGATTCTTTTCCCCAGTGTATGTTTTTGCCTGTTTTGTCAAAGATGAGATGGCTATATGAGGATGGTTTTATATTTCAGTTCTCAGTTCTGTTCCATTGGTCTATGTCTCTGTTTTGTGCTCGTTGCATGCTGTTTTAGTTACTATAGCCTTGTTGACTACATAAATTAAATACCTGGGTTTGAGATAATGAAACTCTAAATACTGATCATGCTTTTGTCATTTAAACAGAAGTCATAGACATTTTTTCGTAAGGCAGTAGATGAGTTACAATAGTCTTGTTATCAGTTGCATGGAATCTTATTGAATGTGGATATCCTACCCACACCAGTTCCTAATGATGAATTTTAGGTTGTTTCCAATTTTTCCATATTGGAAACAATATTACCAGAACTTGTTCATACACGTATTTATATATATCCATGCTAGTACTTAATACATTTCTAGAAGTAGGATTCCTGGCTCAAACAGTCAAACTGCCTCCCAAGAAAAGCTTCCTAATGATACACACTCCTACTGACACTGTTTTACAGAGCCTTTTTTTCCACATCCTTATTAACACTGAACGTTATCTCTCTTATAATTTTTTCTCAATCTTTAAGACTTCCCCCCAAATATATATTTTTTCAAAATACATGCTTACCCTTCAATATATTGAGTTGTCTTTTTTCAAAAAATGATTTGTAGGTACTGTTTATTTATTATGTATATTGTCCTTTTGTTACCAATGTTGCAAATAATACATTCCAGTTTCCTCACTATCTTTTAACATTTTTTTCCCTTTTGTTGTACAGATGTTCTTCATTTTTATGTAGTCACACCTGGTTTTTAGGTTTCATGGCTTGTGTAAATGTTTTACTTCTGAGTTTCATTTCTTACTTAGAAAAGCCTCCACATCTGCCAGGTGCCTACAAGTCAAATTCTTCAATCTATTAATAATTGTAGCCAACATGTGGAACCTGAGGCTACCAGTTTATGACTCCAGGGCTTTTGCTCTGGGCAAGCAGATCTTGGCTATAACTCTCTGGATGTACTTGTCTCTTCAGATTTTGGGGCAGTTATTTGCCCTGCAACCTCAGCCTCTGATGGGTCCAAGAAAAGTCATTGATTTTCAGTTTGTTCAGCTTTTACTAATTGTAAGAATGGAGCGATGAATTCCAGTCTTTCTAGATATTGGAGCTGCAACTGGAAGACTTTTTCTGTAAGGTATTTGTATTTAAGTGATAAATGGTTTAGATAGATGTAATTTTAGTAAGATAAGGAGTTCTGGGTAAGGAACAGGTCTTGGGGAATCAGTTTTGGGCATGTAAAGTTTGAAAGAACTTGTAGATAACTAAGGAAATATCAAGTAAGTGGTTGGATATATATATACTCACACACATACAAGTCAGAAAAGGAGTTTGGGCTGGAGACAAAAATTCTGAAGTCAGCATAAATATGGTATTTAAAGTCTCTGGTAGTTTCCTTACTCACTCAGCTGAAATTCGTAATACAGCCTATAAGAGTTGAAATGATCTGGCTCAGGTTATTGCCCTGACCTCCACTCCTACCCTTACCCTCTTTTCCACTGAACTTAAGCCACATTGACCTCTGTATTTTTTATTCAGTAAACAAGGTTTGCTTCTGTACAGCCTTTGCCCTTGCAGTTTGTTCGTTTTTTCTGCCTATAGTGATATTCCTCCAGGTATCTTTTCTCACTTTCTTTAGGACTCAAAAATCACCTACTCAATGATGCCTTGCCTAAAATTGTTCACCTAAAATGCAACCACCTGTCTTAACACTTCCTATTCCCCTTCCCCTTATCACGTGTCATTATCTTGCACTCTCCATCTGATAAATGTTGTTTATTTCCTATTTCTTCCATGAGATTATAAACTCCAAAGGGAAATACACTTTTCCTGTTTGCTTCACTATATACTCAGGTTTTAGGTCCACATTATAAAGGCAAAAAGAAATAGGCAAAAGTATTTTAATAGTATGCTATATTTAACCAATTATAATATCATTTCAACATGTAATCAGTATGAGATTATTAATGTGATCATTTACATTATATTTATGTTTTAAGTCTTCAAAGTCTATGGTATATTTTATATTAACAGGAAATCTTCATTTACTCAAGCCACATTTTTTTTTAGAGACAGGGTCTCACTCTGTCACGTGGGCTAGAGTGCCATGGTGTTAGCCTAGCTCACAGCAACCTCCAACTCCTGAACTCAAGTGATCCTTCTGCCTCAGCCTCCAGAGTAGCTGGAACTATAGGCACATGTCACCATGCCTGGCTAATTTTTCTTTTTTTAGTAGAGACAGAATCTCACTCTTGCTCAGGCTGGTCTTAAACTCCTGAGCTTAAGTGATCCTTCCACCTCAGCCTCCCAGAGTGCTAGGATTATAGGGGTGAGCCACCGTGCCTGGCCTCAAACCACATTTCAAGTGCTAATAACCACATGTGGCTAGAGGCTACATGTGTTTATTGGACAGTGCTATGTAGCTTACAGACTATATTAGGATTGGGTAATTTTTCTTAGGAGAAGTGGGAGGTTTCTGAAGGGTTTTAGTTAGGGTTGAGGAGTGAGACGATCAGTTTTGTGTTAAGACAAATCACTGTGGCAGCAGAGTAGAGAATGAATGGGAGGGAATCAAGAGTTTGTGTAGGGAAACCAATTTAGGAGGCCATGAGACAGATCAGACAAGAGATAGACATGGCCACCTGAACTAGGGCGATGGCCATGGGAAAAGATGGAAGAGAAAAGTGTCTGGGGACCGGCAAATTCCAGAGGGCTTAACAATAATTGGATTCACAGGCAAACTATCAGTCAGATAATACTTTGATTATAATAATCTTTTTGTCCCTTAAATGACAGACAACAGGCTTCACTGGAACACTAGTTTGAAGAATTTTCCCTTTATTTCCAGATATCGGCTATGATTGGAGTTGTAGAGAAACATGTTGGCTACACAGAACTTACTTTAGCTTTTAATGGCTAAATCTAAATGGTTGCAGTTGTCAGCAGGATGGCAAAATGGAGGTTTTCAGATCATGGTCTCCCACACAAACCACAGTCTGGCAACCATTCATGAAAATGCCTTTGTGGGAGCTTTGGGATTCAGATAGAGGTTGTGAAACCGTGGCGAAGCTCATGACTGAAGAGAGCTGCTTTGAGAAGGCATGCACATGCCCCAGTGGCAGGCTTGCTGAACATCATCCCAGACAGACCATGAGCAGCCTCATCCCCCTGTGAACTTGGCTCCAACCTTGCTTGGCTGCAATCCTGCAACTAGCCCTATCCACCAAGGAACCTGGGAGAAGCCACAGCAGTTCTTGCCCCTGGCAACAAACCTACTGGCTGTGGACCTGACTGTGGATACTGAAAAGGCCCTGTGACCTGGCTCCAGCCCTTGTCTACCACCAGTCTGGAGTCAGTCCTGTCTGCAGAAGGATCTTGCAAGAGACATGCTCTCTGTGCCCCTGGTTATCGTGTTCTTACTATGGTCCCTGAAGTGTCCTCATCATTAATTGGCTCTATCACAGTGCCTGAGGAAATCCTGCCTGCTCAGGGACCCAACCAGGGATGTGGTGGGAGCCACATCCATAGCAAGTGTTCCCTGGTAGCAGGCTCACTGTCGGCAGACTCAACTGCAGACATAAGAAGCAGCCCCATGACCAGGCTCTAGCCTTGTTTGACCATAGTCCTGGAGGTGGTTTCATCTCACTGGGGATCTGGCAGGACCCATATTTGCCCACACTTCTGGTAGTACATCTGTCAACTACGGAATCAATTGTAGACCAAGCAACAACCATGTGACCCAGCTTGAGCCCCTCTTGGCAGTGACCCAAAAGGCAGTCCCGTCAGTCTGAGAATGAGGCAGAAGAAGGTCTTTACCTGCTAAAAGCAGTCTATAAAGACAGGAAGAGGTGTTTGCTCTTTCAAATGAGCAGACATCAGTACAAAGCTACATGAATCATGAAGAACTAGCAAACATGCCACCACCAAAGGAAATTAATAAAGCTCTAGTAACCAACTAATAGGAAATGGAGATCTATAAATTTCCTGACAAAGAATTTAAAATAATTATCTTAAAGAAGCACAGTGAGCTACAAGAGAACACAGAAGGACAACTGACTGTCTCAGAAAACAATACACGAACAAAATGAGAGATTGAACAAAGAGATAGAAATCATAAAAAAGAAACAAACAGAAATCTGGAGGTGAAAAATATAATAAATGAAATAAAACATGCAATAGAGAGCTTCAACAGTAGACTTGATCAAGGAGAAAGAAAAAATCTGTGAACTCAAAGATAGGCCCTTTGAAATTATCCAGTCAGAGGTGAAAAAAGAAAGATAAATAAAAAAGAAGGAGAAATCCTACAGGATTTATGGGGCACCATAAAGCAAACCAACATATGCATTATGGAATTCTCAAAAGGAAAAGCAAAAGAGAAAGGAGCAAAAAGCTTATTAAACAAATAATGATGGAAAACTCCCTAAATCTGGGGAAGAAAATAGACATCCAGATTCAAAAAGTCTAAACTCCAGATAGGTTTAACATAAAAGAAATTTATGCCAAGATACAAAATAATTAAATTGTCAAAAGTCAATAATAAACAGAGAATTTTGAAAGTAGCAGGAAAAAAATGACTTGTCACATAAATGGGAACCTTATAATACTGTCAAGATACTATGCCTGGAAGGACTATCCTTTAAAAATGAAGGAGAGATAAAATCTTTCCCAGACAAAGCAAAATTGAGGGATTTGGTCACCACTAGACCTGTCTTACAAGAAATGCTAAGGCAGTTCTTCAAATTGAAATGAAAACATGCTAAATAGCATTATGAGAACATGAGAAAGCATAAATCAGGTTAATGTGCAGACAAGCACAGAATGTTGCAACACTGTAATGGTGGGGTGTAAATTACTTTTAAACTTAATATAAAATTAAAAGACAAAAATATTAAGAATAATTATAGTCACAAAATTTCTTAATGGATATACAATAAAAAAAGAAGTAAACTGCCTTTAAGAATACGAAGTGTATAGAAGGAGTAAAAATATAAAATTTTGTATGCAATTTTAGTTAAATTATCAACTTAAAATAGACTGTTATAACTACAAGATATTTTATATAAGCCTGATGGTAGCTATAAAGAAAAATCCCTATAATAGATACACAAAAGATATAAATATAAGAATCAAACAAATCACTACAAATAATTGTCAAATAACACAAGAAGATAGCAAGAGAGGAAGATAGGAAAAACAACTGCAAAACAGAAAACAATGAACAAAATGGCAATGGTAAATGCCAATAAAATAATATGATAATTACCTTAAATGTAAGTGGATTAAACTCCCCAATCAAAAGACCTAGAGTGGCTGAATGGATGAAAAAACATATCTAGTGATATGTTACAAGAGACTTATTTTAGCTTTAAGAACCTATATAGGCTGAAAGTAAAGGGATGGAAAAGATATTCCATGCAAATGGTAACCAAAAGAAAGTGGGAGTGGCTATACTTAAATCAGGCAAAATAAACTTTAACTCAAAAACTGTCACAAAGAAGGTCACTATATAATGATAAAAGTCTCAATTCAACAGAAAAATATAATAATCATAAATATATATGCACTCAACATCTGATTACCTAAACATATAAAACAAATATTGACAGATCTAAAGGGAAAAATTGACAGCAATACAATAATAGTAGGAGACTTCTATACGCCACTTTCAGTAATGAATAGGACATCCAGACAGAAAATCAATAAACAAACTGCTGACCTGAACAATGCTATACACCAAATGGACCCCACAAACATACAAAACTTTCTACCTGATAGCAGTAGAATACACATTCTTCTCAAGCACACAAGGAGCAGTCTCCAGAATAGTGCACACGTTAGATCACAAAACAAGTTTTAACAAATGTAAGAAGATTGAAATCATACCAAATATCTTTGCTGACCACAATGGAATGAAACTAGAAATCAATAACAGTAAGAAAATACGAAAATTCACAAATACATGGAAACTAAACAACGTACTCTAGAGCAACCATTGAGTCAAAGCAGAAATTAAAGAAGTTGTAAAAATCTTAAGAAATATAAATATAAAAACACTATATAACAAAAACTTATGAGATGCAGTAAAAGCAATATCAATAGGGAAGTTTATACAGATAAATGCCTACATTAAAAAAGAAGAAAGATCTGAAATAAACAACTGAATCAAGAATAAATAGAAAGCTTGAACAGACCAATAAGAAGATTGAATTGGTAATCAAAAACCTTCCACAAAAGAAAAGCCCAGGACCAGATGGCATCATGGGAGAATTCTATCAAACATTCAAAGAATTAATGCCAATCCTTTTAAAACTCTTCCAAAAAGTAGAAAAAGAGGGAACATTTCCAAACTCATTTTGTGAAGCCAGCATTATCCTGATACCAAAGCCAAACACACCACAAAAAGAGAAAAGAGAAAACTTCAGGTCAATATTCTTGATGACCATAGAGAGACAAATTCTCAATTATATACTATAGTATTCCTGATGGACATAGAGGTAACAATTCTCGATAAAACACTAGCAAACTGAATTCAACGGCACATAAAAAGGCTCATACATCATGACCAAGTGGGATTTATTTCTGGGATGCTAGGATAGTTCAGTATACACAAATCAGTCAATGTGATACACCATGTTAACAGAAAGAAGAACTAAAACCAAATGATCATCTCAATAGAAAAAGCTTTTGACAAAATTCAACAGCCATTCACAATAAAAACTCTCAACAAAATAGGTTTAGAAGGAACCTACCTCAGCACAGTAAAGACCATATATGAAAACCTCACAGCTAACATCATGCTCGATGGTTAAAAACTGAAAGCTTTTTCTCTAAGATCAGAAACAAGACAAGGATGCCCACTCTCTCCATTTCTTGTCAACATAGCACTGGAAATTCTAGCCAAAGCAATTAGACAATGAAAAGAAAAGTCAACCAAATTGGAAAGGAACAAGTTAAATTGTCTCTGTTAGTAGATGACATGATCCTATATATAGAAAACCCTAAAGACTCCACCAAAAACTGTTAGAACTGGTAAACAAATTTAATAAAGTTGCAGGACACACAATCAATGTATAGATCTCATTGAATGTGGCAGCAACTCCTGGGTTTTGTGTGTGGTCTTTGCAAGCTGAGCTGGTCCTACAAGTAAGAGACCTGCAGTTGGTATTGATCTTAGCACCACCTGCTCCTGTGTAGGTGTCTTCCAGCATGGAAAAGTAGAGATAATTCCCAGTGATCAGGGAAACTGAACCTCTGCAAGCTATGTTGCTTTTACTAATACCGAATGATTGATAGGTGATGCTGCAAAGAATCAAATTCCAATGAACCCCACCAACACAGTTTTTGATGCCAAACATCTGATTGGATGCAAATTTGATGATGCTGTTGTCCATTCTGATATGAAGCATTGGCCCTTCATGGTGGTGAACGATGCAGGCAAGCGCAAAGTCCAAGTAGAATACAAGGGAGAGTTGAAAAGTTTCTATCCAGAGGAGGTGTCGTCTATAGTCTGACAAAGATGAAGGAAATCGCAGAAGCCTGTTTTGGAAAGACTGTTACCAATGCTGTGGTCACAGCGCCAGCTTGCTATCAGGCTACCAAAGATGCTGGAACCATTGCTGGTCTCAATGTTCTTAGGATTATAAATCAGCCAACTGCTGCTGTTATTGCTTATGGCTTAGACAGAAAGGTTTGGAGCTGAAAGAAATGTGCTAGTATTTGACCTAGGAGGTGGTACTATTGATGTGTCAATCCTCACTATTGAGGATGGAATCTCTGAGGTCAAATCTACAGCTGGAGATAACCACTTAGGTGGAGAAGACTTTGACAACTGAATAGTCAACCATTTTCTTGCCAAGTTCAAGTACAAGCAGAAGAAGGACATCAGTGAGAAAGAAAGGGCTGTCTGACACCTCCATACTGCTTGTAAACATGCTAAGTATACTCTGTCTTCCAGCACCCAGGTCAGTATTGAGATTGTTTACCTTTATGAAGGAATCGACTTCTATACCTCCATTACCCATGTCCAGTTTGAAGAATTGTATGCTGATCTGTTCCATGGTATCCTGGACCTTGTGGAGAAAGCCCTTCAAGATGCCAAACTAGGCAAGTCATAGAGTCATGATATTTTCCTGGTTGGTGGTTCTACTAGTATCCCCAAGATTCAAAAGCTTCTACAAGACTTCTTCAGTGGAAAAGAACTGAATAAGAGCATCCACCTGGAAGAGGCTGTTGCTTACGGGATATCTATCCAGGCGGCCATCCTATCTGTGGACAAATCTGAGAATGTTTAAGATTTGCTACTTTTGGATGTCACTTCTTTCTCTTGGTATTAAAACTGCTGGTGGAGTTATGACTATACTCATTAAGCACAATACTACCATTTCTACCAAACAGACACAGACCTTCACTACCTACTCTGACAAACAGCCTGGAATGCTCATTCAGGTTTACGAAGGTGAGCATGCCATGACCAAGGCTGACAACTTGCTTGGCAAGTTTGAACTCACAAGCATACCTTCTGCCCTCTGTGGTGTTCCTTAGATTGAAGTCACTTTCAATATTGATGCCAATGGCATTCTCAAAGTCTCTACTGTGGATAAGAACACAGGAAAAAAGAATAAGATTACCATCACTACCAACAAGGAGCATTTGAGCAAGGAAGATATTGAACATATGGTCCAGGAAGCTGAGAAATATAAAGATGAAGATGAGAAGCTGAGGGACAAATTGTCACCAAAGAATTCACTTGAATCGTATGCATTCAACATGAAAGCAATTGTTGAAGATGAGAAACTTCAAGGCAAGATAACGATGAAGACAAACAGAAGATTCTTGATGAGTGTAATGAAATTATCAACTGGCTTGATAATGATCAGACTGCAGAGAAGGAAGAATTTGAACATCAGCAGAAGGAGCTGAAGAAAGTCAACCCCATCATTACCAAGCTGTACCAGAGTGCAGGAAGCATGCCAGGATGAATGCCTGGGGGCTTCCCTGGTGGTGGAGCTCCTCCTTCTGGTAGTGCTTCCTCAGGCCTCACCATTGAAGAGGTTGAATAAACCAACCCAAGAATAGATGTCCCATTGTTCCACACAGTAAAACATTGAAGAATCCAAATTTGTAGCAAATTATGTGGAAGATTTAAAGGTGAGCTGCTATAGTAAATTACTGGGCACTCTCAATACTTGAATATGGAACGTGTGCACAGGGGAAGGAAGTAACATTGTACTTTATAAGCACTGTATTGTAAGTGGAAAATGCAATGTCTTAAATAAAACTGTATTTAAAATTAACATTAAACAACAACAACAAAAAACCAAAATTAGCATATAAAAATCAATTGTGCTTCTGTACACTAACCACAAACCTTCCAAAAAAGAAATTAAGGAAACAATTTAATTTACCATAGCATAAAAAATACTTAGAAATAAATTTACCTAAGGAAGTGAAAGATCCATACACTCAAAACTATAAAACATTGATGAAAGAAATTGAAGAAGACACAAATAAATGGAAAGATAGCCTGTGTTCTTGGATTAGAAGAATTAATATTATCAGAATGTCCATACTTTTGCTGTGCAGACGCTTTTTAGTTTAATTAAGTCCTATTTATTTATTTATTTTGTTGCATTTATTTTTGGAGTCTTAGTCATAAATTATTTGCCTAGGCCAATCAATGTCTAGAAGAGTTTTCCTAGGTATAGTGGTGAATTTTAGGATTTGTATTGTTTCAGGTCTTATATTTAAGTCTTTGATCCATCTCATTTTAATTTTTGTATATGATGAAAGATAGGGATCCAGTTACATTCTTCTGCATGTGGCTATCCAAGTTTCCCAGTACTATAACTTGAATAGGGTGTCCTTTCCCCAGTGGAAATTTCTGTCTGCTTTGTCAAAGATCAGTTGTTTGTAGGCATTTGGCTATATTTCTGGGTTCTTTGTTTAGTTCCATTTATCTGTGTGCCTATTTTTATACCAGTACCATGCTGTTTTTGGTTACTATTGCCTTGTAGTATAATTTGAAGTTGGATAATGTGATGCCTCCAGCTTTGTTACTTTTGCTTATAGTTTCATTGGCTATTTGGGCTCTTTTTTGGTTTCATATGAATTTTAGGATTATTTTTTTCTAATTCTGTGAAAAATGATGGTATTTTGGTAGGAATTGTATTGAATATATAGGTTGCTTTGGCCATTATGGTCATTTTCTCAATACTGATTCTTCCAAGCCATGAGCATGGAATATTTTTCCATTTGCTTGTGTCTTTTATGATTTCTTTCATTGGTGTTTTGTAGTTCTCCTTATAGAGATCTTTCACCTCCTAGACTAGATATATTCTTAGGTATTTCTCTCTTTTTTGCAGCTATTGTAAATTGGATTGAGTTCTTGATTTTAAAATATTTGCAAACTATACATCTGACAAAGGAATAATATCCAGAATCCACAATGAACTCAAACAAATCAGCAAGAAAAACAAATAATCCCATTAAAAAGTGGGCAAATGACATGAACAGACATTTATCAAAAGAAGATAGACAAATGACCAATAAACGTATGAAAAAATGTTTGACATCCTCAGGGAAATGTTCAAACTAATCCTAAGGGAAATGTAAATTAAAACCACAATGAGATGCCACCCTACTCCATCAGAATGGCAATTATTAAAAAGTCAAAGAACAATAGACACTGGCAGGGATGCAGTGAAAAGGGAACACTTATATACTATTGATGGGAATATAAATTAGTACAACCTGTATGGAAAACAGCATGGACACTTCTCAAAGTATTAAAAGTAGATATACCATTAAGTTCCAGCAACCCCACTATTGTCATCTATCCAAAGGAAAATAACTCATTATATCATTGGTTAATGTGTTTGGTTTTATAGCAGTATAATATTGTTTTGTTTACTATAGCTTTGTGAAATCAGGAAATGTGATGCCTCCAACTTTGTTCTTCTTTTTTGAGATTGCTTTAGCTATTCAGGGTCCTTTGGGTCCCCTGTAAACCAAGACACCTGCAATAATATGTTTACTGCAGCACAATTTACAATTGCAAACATATGGAATCAACCTAAGTGACCATCAACTAATGAGTAAAAAAGAAAATGTGGTGTGTATATATGTATTATGGAATACTATTCAGCCACAAAAAAGGATGAAACAATGTCTTTTGCAGCGACTTGTATGGAACTGGAGGTCATTATCCTAAGTGAAGTAACACAGAAATGAAAAACCAAATACCACATTTTCTCACTTATAAGTGGGAGCTAAGCTATGGGTACACAAGGGCACATAGAGAGGTACGAGGGACACTGGAGACACAGAAGGGGGAAGGGTGTAGGGAGTCAAGGGAAGAAAAACTACTTATTGGGTGCAATGTACAGTATTCAGGTGACAGGTACACTAATAACCTGGACATCACTACTATACAATTCATCTATGTAACCCAAAACCATTTGTACCCCTAACTCTGTTAAAATATACTTTTTTAAAAAAGCAGAATAGCTAAATTCATACTGAATTATACAAAAGATTTTACTTGTAATTTAAATATGCAAATTTATAATTGAAATAAAAGTTGAGTGTAATAGGGAAAAAATGTTCATACTATCCAAAATATTCTACAAATTCAGTGCAATCCCTATCAAAAATTCCAATGGCATTTCTTATAGAAATAGAAAAACAGTGCTAAAATTTATAGGGGACCCAAAAGACCCTGAACAGCTAAAGCAATCTTGAAAAAGAAGAACAAAGCTGAAGGCATCACATTCTCTGATTTCAAATTATATTACAGGCTATAGTAAACCAACCAGTATGATACTGCTATAAAAACAGACACATAAACCAATGGAAAAGCATAGAAGACCCAGAAATAAACCCATGCACGCACAGTCAACTAATCTTTGACAAAGGTGTTAAGAATACACAATGAGGGAAACAAAGTCTCTTCCATAAATAATCTTGGGAAAACATGCAAAAAAATGAAGTTGGACCTTTTTCTTACACCATGCACAAAAATAAACTCAAAATGAATTAAAGACTTAACCATAAGACCTGAAACTGTGAAACTCCTAGAAGAAAACATAGGGGAAAAGTTCTTGACATTGGTCTGGGTAATGATTTTTTGAACAGGACAACAAAAGCATGGGTAGCAAAAGCACAGTGACTATACCAAATCGAAAAGCTCTGCACAGTAAATGTAACAATCATCAAAATGAAAAGACAACTCATGGAATGGGTGAAAATATTTGCAAACCATATATTCTATAAGGGGTTAATAGCCAAAATATGTAAGAAACCTATGCAACTCAATAGCAAAATCACAAATAACCTAATTAAAAAATTGGCACCTAAATAGACATTTGTCCAAAGAAGATATATAAATGGCCAAGAGGTATATGAAAAGGTGTTCAACATCACTAATCTTCAGGGAAATGCAAATAAAAACCCCAATGAGATATCACCTCACACCTGTTAGGATGATTATTATCAAAGAGTCAAAAGACAAACAGTGTTGGCAGGGATGGGGAGAAAAGGGAACTCTGGTACACTGTTGGAGGAAATGTAAAGTGGTATAGCTGTTATAGAAAACAGTATGAAGATACCTCAGAAAATTAGAAACAGAACTTCCATATGATCCATCAACCCCACAGCTGTATATACAGATATATATATATATAGATAGATAGATCTTTATATATATATATATAATCTCCAAAGGAAATAAAATCACTATCTCAAAGAGATATATTTATGCAACATTATTCACAGTAACCAAGTGTCCACTGATGAATGAATGAAGAAAATGTGATACACACACACACACACACACACACGAATAATACTCAGTCTTTAAAATTAAGGAAATCCTGCCATTTGTGATAACGTGTATGAACCTGGAGGACATGATGCTATATGAAATAAGCCAAACACAGAAAGATGAATACTGCATGATCTCACTTACATGTAGAATCCAAAAAAGTTGAACTCATAGAACTAGAAAATAGAAGGCTGGGGTTTGGGGGAAATGGGGAGATATTGGTTAAAGGATATAAAGTTTCAGTTATAAGATAAATGAATTCTGGAGACCTAAAGTACAGCACGGTGACTATAGTTAAAAATTACGTATTGTATACTTGAAATTTGCCTAGAGAGTAGATCTTAGGTGTTCTTGCCATACACACCCAAACAAAATGCTTACTATGTGAGGTGATGGATATGTTAATTAGCTTGGTTGTAATCATTTCACAATGTATACGTATATCAAAATATCACATTGTACACCTTAAATATATACAATTTTTGTCACTCATACCTCAACAATCCTGGAAAATAGAAAATAAATCTAAATGGCCACACGATGGTGCCAAAACCTTGGAAGTTAATATGGCTTTTCAGTGGAACTTGCAATTTCTCTTTTCTACAGAAACGTTGCCACTTGTCTTAGTTTTCTTTCTTTTTTTCCCCAGAGACAAAGTCTCACTTTCTGGCCCAGGCTGGGGTGCAGGGGAGTAATCATAGTTCACTTCAGCCTAAAACTCCTGGCCTCAAAAGATCTTCCCCCCTCAGCCTCCCAAAGTGCTGAGGATTACAAGCCTCAGCCAGTGCACCTGGCTTTAATTATTTTATTAAAAAACCAAATCCATTAAACATAACTAATGTGTGTGTGTTTACAAAGTGATGTTTTATTTCCAGTCATGTTCTTGAGTCAACAGGTAGAGCTAATTTTGTCCTCATTATTTTATACTTGTATTTGTAAAATTGCAGTTTTCTAAACCCAATGTAGCACATTCTCGGGGTGGGGCAAAAGGGAGATACAATCCTATGTTTATTTATTTAAGATGAGACAGTAGGATTTCTATATAATAACATCCCCATTCCTTTGGGAATGAAGAAATTTCTATATAGTACTTTTGGGACACACACCAAGCTTCAATAAGAGATATTTATAAAGCTGGTGAACCCAGACACTTAGATATATTTGACATGATTAGTTAGAAGTAATTCTATACCTTTTATATATAAATAGACTCTTAATTAATATTTGCTGGCACAGTGACTAAAAGTATGAATTAATGAAAACCCAAACCACTTGTTGGCCAAATTCTCTCATTCTTTCCAAATTAAGTTGTAGGTTATTGAATACAAAATGTGGAGTGTAAAAATTAGTAAATACTAGAGGTGTAATTTTTAGCACCTCTTGTAGAACCAAGCAGGGATCATTTATTCACTCAACAAACATTCTCTAAGTGTTTGCTGTGGGCCCAGGGCTATGATTTTAGGATTGACAAGTGACCCTTAATGCTATAAATCACCACCTCCTAGAACTGTAAAATGCTACTAGAACTCAAGGCCCCAAGGATCACCAAGCATAAAAACTTCAGTGCTATCAATGTCTAGAATCTTAAGTTTCACCCAGGGACAGATGCCCCCACCATGTGTTGATTCTACAAAGTGCCCCAACACACCCAAACCCGTAATTGTATGTGCCATTAAATTATTATCAAGTGCCACAAAGTGTCAAGATATGGCTAATGTCACTGAAATCTAGGATAAGTTTTACCAGTTTCCAGACCAAAGGACCAGGCAAACTATGTCCTGTAGGCCTACTATCTGCTTTTGTAAATGAAGTTTTATTGGAATACAACCATGCCTATTCATTTACACTTTGTCTATAGCTGTTTTTTGCTATAATAGTAGAGTTTGGTAATTACAACAGAGACCTTTTGCCTGTAAAGCCTGAAGTCTTTACTATCTAGCTATGAAAGAGAAAAGTTTGCTAACACCTGCTCTAGGTTCACAAAAGCCACCAATCTATAATACGAAGTGTCATTAATTTCTAGAACCAGATTTTCTTGAAACATTCTAAATCAAAACTGCTACCAAGTGCAACCAACACCTAGAAACACAACTGCCTTAGTGAGTAGACATATAAAAAACCACCTTAGGAGGAGTGATTAAGAACTGACAAAAGCTACCAAGTAAGTTTGTAGACTCTATCTTTGCATTTCATTTGGAATAAGATTACAGAATTTAGACAAATATAGGTTTCTAAAATTAAAATTCTCAAAGTCTCATGTTAATTGTTACCAAACTATAATTTTGACCTTTCTTAGAAATATTATTTTTGTACAGGAAGAAACAAAGAGGAGGAAGTAATACATTTTTTTTCATGTATGAATTCTTCTTGGATATCGGTTCTCATTTTCAGAAGTACTGATTTCATTAACCTTGAAATATCAGAGTGTGGATAAAAGATTATGAATATAAATGAACTCAAGAGTTAAAACTTGTTGACATCTACTTTAAATAGCAATATAAATACTGTTAGAAGGAAAATGGTTATTGTGGCAAGCCTGGTGACTAGGCTAATGTGAGAGCTTGGAGGCATTAATATTATGTCATGTAATGCTCATCTGTTACTTGATTAATTTAAAAAATAAAAAGGAAAAAGTTTTATCTCTGGCTTTGTATAGCAAGTTAGAGCTGGGCCAGTGGGATCCTCAGATACAGAAGGAACAGATTGGTTATTATCTATGACTTAGAAGTCAGTCTGCAGATAAAATGTCCCTAAGAATAAGCAGAAATCAGAACGATTTATATAATCAAAGTCCCAGGAGATCCTTGGGTGTCATCAAAGATAAACAGCAAAAGGCATGAATGAGAGTCAGAAATGCTATTCAACCAATTGTGTGACATGAGGCAAGACACTTTAAGAACCTGAATCTTGTTACTTCATGAATAAACTTAGGCGTATCATCATCATCATCATCATATCATCTTCACTAATATTTGGAAGTTGCTTATTATGAGTCACCTTCACATAGATCATCTCTTTTAATACTTACATAATGTATATATTATTTTCCTTACTTGACAGATGAGAAAGTTGAAACTTACAGTAGAAGTGACTTTCCCAAGGTGACACTGGAGTCAATGCCAGAGCTGGGTCTACTCTTTAAACCCTCTGCTAACGAAAGCTCTGCTCTAGTATATCCATACATTGCTGGTGGCTTTTTTTTAAAATAAAATATTTTATTTTTTCCTTTATATTTTTTCTGCATATTCTAAACTTTCTCCAGTGATAGCATGCATTAGTTTTTCAATTCATATTTATTTATTTATTTAATGCATAATAATTACACGTATTTATGGGGTACATAGTGAGTTTCAGTACATACAATGTACAGTGGTCACACCAAGGTAATTAGCATATCCATCACCTCAAGCATTTATCATTTGCATGTGTAGGAACATTCAAAATCTCTTCTAGCTATCTGAAAATATATAATAAATTATTATTAACTACAGTCACCCTACAGTGCCATATTAATAGAATACTAGAACTTATTCTTCTCATCTAGCTCATTACTGGTGGCTTAGATATAACTTTTTTGAAAGAAATTTCCAAAGCATGTTAATAATTAAAGAGTGTTACTGTCCTTTTATCTACTAATCTCTCTTCTGGGAATATGGCAAGGAAATATTCCTATAGAAGTAAAGTGAACAAAGGCATTCATTGCAGCATTATTTATCATGCTAAATAATTGGAAACTTCTTAAATTATCAACAAATGAGAAAAGACTAAGTAAATAATGATATTTTACACAGCATTTTAAATATTTACCATGAGGCCTGTTTAGTAATATAGTATAATGCATAGATCCATTATGTGATAAACTGGAATATGCAATTATATTCACATTATGATGCCAATTCTTTGGAATTTTGCATACACATGAAAAAGGCATAAAGGAATATAAATAAAAATGTCAAATATTTCTTCTTTTTTTTTTGAAACAGAATCTCACTCTGTCACCCAGGCTAGAGTGCCATGGCGTTAGCCTAGCTCACAGCAACCTCCAACTCCTGGGCTTAAGCGATCCTCCTGCCTCAGCCTCCCAAGTAGCTGGAACTATAGGCATGTGCCACCATGCCCGGCTAATTTTTTCTATATATTTTCAGTTGACCAATGAATTTCTTTCTATTTTTTAGTACAGACGGGGTCTCGCTCTTGCTCAGGCTGTTCTCGAACTACTGAGCTCAAACAATCTGCCAAATATTACTTCTTGAGGTAGTGATATTTGGGGTGAATTTTTCTTTTGTTATTGTCATTATAATCTGTACAAATGAACAAATTTGAAATGCAACATGTACCCCAGCGCTGTGTACTTCACAGGATCATCGTGAAGATCAATCGACAAGGCAAGTCAATGGTATAGACTTGATAGACTGTAAGACAATTCAAGTACTACCATTAAAAAGTCAGGCAGTTCTGGTTAGGAGAGGAGCTCTGGATTCAGACTGAACAGAACCCTGGGATCCCAGGACAAACAGGTTTGCCTGCTTCTCTCATCCACCCTCATGATCAGGGCCAGAGATTGGCAAACTACGGCCCATGGGCCAAATCCTGCCCACTGCCTGTTTTTGTATGACTTGTGAGCTAGGAATGCTTTTCGGCTTGTAAGTGGCTCAAAAAAAAAAATCAAAGAATATTGTTTCAGGAATGAAAATTATATGAAATTCAACTTTCAGTACACATAAAATTTTATTGGAACACAGTAATGCCCATTCACTTACATATTGTCTGGCTGCTACAACAGCAGAGTCGCTACAGCAGCAGAGTTGCTACAGCAGCAGAGTTGAGTAGTTGCTATGAGACTGTGTGGCCCACAGAGCTTAAAATATTTACTATCTGGCCCTTTATCAAAAGAATTTGCTGACCCCCTGATCTAGGCCAACTTCAGTTTCCTAAATCTTGTCCTGGCCTCATGAGAATTACATTGTAGAGATTTTTTTTTAACTGCATTTTATTTTTTTATTTTTATTTTATTTTTTTTTTATTTCAGCATATTATGGGGGTACAAATATT